>KK502658.1:317334-387214 GCA_000688735.1 Glossina austeni
GTATGCTTACACTTGTCTGGTTGCCGCAGGGCTAATGTGAAATGGTATCTTGCGAAAATAATTGATTACTTCCGGGTCCCCTTAATATATAGTTATTGAAATTGAAAACAATCAGGTGTATAAGCTTGCTTCCGTCCCTTCTTTTTCGTTATTCGAGGCCAAAATATTATCCAACGCTCGACACTACTTGCGCTATCTCTTAGAGACGGTATGAATTCTATGCGCGAAGAGCAACTGGTCTTTCAAGGCTGTATAAAGTGAAACTTTTCAGATTTTGACACTGATTGTCAGCAACGAATTTTAGTTTTCTTCTTTTCTACAAATATATCAAAAAAAGTATTGAATTTTTCTTGAACATAAAAGTAAGAATTTTCACGACATGGCGGCCTATTTTCTATGTAGGCAGTGACTATGAACGTCCAAAATTCTGACAATTTTCCCGGGCTTGTGAGCATACTAAGTAATAAAGGGAATAAAGACGTAGTAATGTTCGCTTTGGAGATCGGAAATTCATGGAGAAAATTTGCATCGCACTACAGGAAGTGTGGATAATCCAATGTTAGGACGCCTTCTGCTGCGTAATGCCGGTAACTCAAAAGCATTATAATCCCAAATATAGCAATAGTATCAGATAGAATAGGCTCATGCAGTGTTCACTGCTTACAGAATGTCTTCGTGGGAAGAACAGAGTCCCACTGCGGTAGCTCCCGAAATAGCTGTGGCTCAAAACCCATTCTCTTAAGGCACTCCAGAAGTGGTAGAACATCCTAAGTTTTGTGAGATTAGCCTAATCGCTGGGGAGCGCTGGCTACGCGTTTACGTTTAGGTAGGAATTAAGCTCACAATGCAGCTATCGACCTTAAACATAAGAAGCAGTTGACCCTTTATACCCGACTTTAACGTGATTGATTGATTTAATTATGAAAAACCTGAGCGGGATGTGACGCATAGTATACATAAAAAACAACAGCACATATATTTAATACACAAGCACAGATCGAATATATTTAACATTTAGATTTTAGCTGTTGAGTGCTAAGCAAACCATAGAGAAAAAATGTGTTCGTTTTTCAAAGCGCCTGCAAACATGCTTTCTTTTTTAATCCGTTTAAAAGCTCTTTGTGCAAGTTATTCTTGATCGAAATGAATCGCCAAATCAAGTCGAAAAAGTCAGTCTGTCCGTCTCGGTCCTCAACATTTCTTTGTAAGGACAATTCTTTTTATGAACAAATGTATGTGTAAAGTTCAAGAAAAACAGACCTTTCCCTTTTTTATTTTTGTTGTAACAGATTTTTATTTACACTACAGGGCTTGTAGCCGTCTGCAAATACCTAAAACCGTTAGCAACAAAACTTTAGAGAAACATAAATGTCCATTTACGTTACTAACAAGCCGAGCTAATGCTTGCTGGTAGTTGCCAAAGCCATCCAAAATTTCGACGCGGAAATAATCATTTCTGGCTTACTACCGCTAGCGCTAACAAAAACTAGTATGATGACGAACATGATTTACTTAATAGTTTAGCTTAATTTCTGACATAAATATAACCTGATAGGTAAAATTACCATAAAATTAAAACATAAAATTAATTTTATGATAATTTTTAAGTCTCGAGCTTACATTTTAAAATCAATTTCTTTAACTAACAAATATTTGCTTTTTCTCCGCACTACTACTGTTTTAATAGGTTGGCCGTAAATTACTAGCTACAGGTAATTTTATCTGTCAAGGTCGCGGCAAACAGGTGGAATGAGACGTGTGCTGTCTTGCTGTTTAGCATAACTACTGTGGGATATAAGAGGGCAACGCTTTCATCAGTTAGTTGCAAATTGCAGAGTGACCAGGGTGACGTTTAAGACATAGCATTCAGTATGCTTTCCAGAAAGGAAGGAACGTATTGGATGCTTGTAAACACTTTTGAGATACGTTGGGAAGTGAGGTTGTAAACGTTCGATCCTGCTGAAGATGGTTTGCCAACTTTTCTTCCATAGATATCAGTCTTGAAGACAAGCATAGTTCTGGGCGATAGAGACATTTTGTAATCCTGGTTGCTCGAGAGTAACTCAAATCTAACCAATTCGCATTTGCAAAAGAACTCGGCATTCACTGCTCAACTGTTGAAGAACACGTTAAACAACTTTCAATTCAAATGTTTTATTTTAAATGCGGCAGAACTTTCCCGACACCCTAATAGTTAAGCTAATACCCAAGAGCGCTTTAATCTTATGAAATACTATTGTAAAATGCTTTTGTAAGAGAGTATACAGAGAATAGAAACAATCGAAAACTTTGAAAATACAAAGCGTTATCTATCTCTACATCATCACCTTTCAGCTCGATATACGATTCTCCCCAGACAGCTTCGATACCCTGTTTATAGCGAATACACTTGAGTTCCTTCACATAACTACCAACCGTTCCCTCCATTTCTTCAATGCTGGCAAATTTTCTATCGTGGAATTATTTTTTCAATAATTTTTTCGTGACCAGCAAATTTGGCGAATGAGATTTGTGAGTAAGTTATTGCGAATATTGGCCATAATTGTTTGAATCATTGCTCCCTTCTCCACAAATGCGACCTTTTTTCTCAAATTCATCACTGGGATGCTACAATGGATTCTCATGGCATTGAACGTTAATTGTTTTCGTATCAAAAAGTTGACGCCCTGACCTTACGAGTCAATGAAAATGTGTCCCCTATTTTTTTTCAGTTTACTTTTCTGACATTTCAGGTGCAAACTCATGGTCATGACTCAATACAAACATTTGACTTTATTACTGCGAAACATAACCGATCACTCGACTGAAGAAAGATCATCACGATAACGCTTTTGCTGCATTGCAAGCAAACTCTCGGCTCATGGTCGCGAATCAATGCAAACATTTGACTTTAAGATTGCGAAATATAACCGATCACTCGACTGAGGAAAGATCATGACGATAACGCTTTTGCTGCATTACAAGCAAACTGTCGGCTCCTTTTGCTTGCAGCTCTCTCAGAGCTAAATGTTGAGTGCGAGTGTTTAGATTTTAATGCCTTCATAATACTTGCCTGCGTTCCGATCAATGAGCGAATGAATGAGATATAAAATTTAAAAAACTATTGGACTTTTTTTATTTTTGAATTCGTTTTATATACAAACGTACAAATATCGATATATAAATAAATAGGATAATAAGATCACTACTATGAGTATTATGCGTTTACAATTTCAACATCGGAAAATGAATGATCGTAACATATATCTACATATACGAAATACATGAGTTAACAGATAAATTACAAAGATACGCTTAAACTAGACATTAATATGTAGTAGACATGTAAACACAAGAAAACATAACATCGTCTTGGAATGAACTTTTAACACCCGTCCACCAATTGGAATTCTAAACGAAATTTAATATTTATTCTTAAAGGTATAGTCGACACTATTTACTTCTTATCTCAGCTATGAGTCCATTTTTATGAAAAATTCCATAATGCAAGTAAACGTAGTCTTCTTGTTTGGTTTTTATTTTTTTTTTTTTAATGTGGCCAACTATTCAGGGGATGTTCCATACACGTGCAAACCGATGATGCTCAGAAACAAGTGAGGAAGGGAAGAAAGAGATATGGAGTGGCCACAGCCTAATTGGCGTGTGCCTAAACGTAGTAGTTCCAAAAACCAGGTTAACACAGATTTTTATATTCATTAACGAAAAAACTTCGTCTTAGTTGACGGATATAGCTCTCAGAGAAAACATATTCTTAATCCAAGCAGATTTGGTCGTGTCTTATATAAAAGCTGAAAGTTAAAAAAGACGTAAGACGATCACAATAGTTGGCAAAAGGAAAATCGTCAACTACACTCCAAGCATGTATTACCCTAAAATTTGCGGCCAACATGTAACAACGCTTTTGAAAGCCTATACGCAGCAAAGAATGCGATCTGTGTTTGAACACGCCCACAACAAAAAAAATATATTAATTTACGATCTACTATAAAAGAGATATTGAATGAAAACCTGATTAAAACGTTTCCTTGAGCCAGTTAAAAGATTAATAAGAAACAAAACCCCGATACCGCAACAAACACGCCCACTATTAACGAAAAATATCAACTTGTATAAGAGTACTTGAGCTAAAACAGGATACGGATGTTCTCTTGGGTTAACTTAAAGGTTAGTGAAAAAACAAGTAAAAACATCGTAGCTGGACACGAACCCTACACCACCCCTTAGCTATTCATGCAACTAATTTCCAAGATAAGGTGTTGGATTGGAAATGGTCGCAAAAAATGGTCGGATCGGAACCGTTTTCAATATCGTTTGTTCTTTAGCTAAAACCAGTTGGTTTACCAAATCTCATGAAAATGTACCAACAACTGCGAGGTAAGTTGAACACAAGAAAACACGGACGGACGGACAGACAAGTTTCTGAGTGGTGCATACATCCTTGTGTAAGTAGTGCTATATAGTACGTAAATTTTCCAATACCTCAACTGACACGCCCAAGCCACAGAAAAAGCTAAAAGTTTCGATAATCCTCTACACTAAGCACAATTAGCGAAATATTGGATTTTATTATAATTTTCCAAAGTATTATTCCTATTGTGCACGGAACACTATTTTGAGCCAAGCAGTTACCCGGCTATGCACGATTTTTGCGAGTTTGTGACGAATCTTACTAGGGGTAGAGGAGAGGACTGATATGCTTAGACAAGATTATATGCTCAGCGATGGATAAGAAAGCAAATATATGAACTGTTGGTGTATTTATACGAAGACTATGGAAGAAACCGCTTTATTTTTTATGGGGAGTTATATAATAAAATAGAATTACATTCATTTCTCTTTTACTTATTATTATTATTATTATTATTATTGTTATTGTTATTTAGGTTCGAACACAAAAATGAAATAAAAGAAAAGAAGTTTCGTTGTTATTCTGCCGCTTCATATTTATTTCGTTTTGCAAAATCTTTGATTTTAGTTTTATTGTTCGTTGTCTTTGATTTAAGAGGACTTTGAGTTATTGTTATACAGTTTTTGTTTGCTTCTGTTCTAAAAAATTTTATTTAAAATACATTTTTTTTTTCTTAATCTACTTTAACCTACAAAGTGCTTTTCATACGGACATAGTGTACACTAAAGTATGCTTTTGTACACGTTTCAATATTCTTTCTATTCTATCTTTAAAAGTGATTTCCTTTTGTTTTTATTTTAGACCTAAAACTACGATATGAAAGTTACATTCATATGCACCGACATCTAAGTATATATACATTTAGGTATAGTTTTGTTCACGAACCACATTTTTTTTTTTTTCGCTCAAATATTTTTATTTACATTTTTCACTCTTTTTATAAAATCGTATATTGGCAGGACATTGAAATATTATTTAAAAAACGAAAATATTTTTTTTCTTGCAAAAATTTCAAATTTTAACATATTTTTGTAAAATGTTGTTTTTACATCTAAACCTTTGCCTACTGGCGATGGTCTTAGACATTCTGAAAATATTTTGTTTGTTTGCTTTTGGTTAAGCTTAAGAGATTCCAGAATCTTCTAAAACAACCGGGCTTCTTATCAAGCGTTACGAGACGCTCCTCTTCCATAATGGTTTCCAAAATGTAATAACTGCTTAAATTAAAAGGTGGCGGTGGTAGCAGTGGAGGCGGTCATGATATAATGCAGTTCTTGTTTTCGCTACCCATCGTAGAATTGCCATTATTACCACCTGACGTGCTACCGTATTTACTGTTAGATGCACTATTCGCTTCTTCCAAAGCTTGTTTCTTTTTCTTCTCATAGGCAATCGCATCATTGGGCACATAAGATACACGTACGCCACCGTAATGTTTGCGCGTTGGCAAACGATAGACATAATCATCCATACCGCTGGAAGAACTGGACGAACAAGTTGAACAGATGCTGGTCGCGTCGCAATTCTCCACATTTTTTATTGTACTTGTGCCGGCTTGGGTTTGGGCGTTGTGCAGCCTCAAATTTGTCTGATTAATCTGCATTTCGGATGAACTGCGCGCCTGATTGCGTTTGCGTCGACGTCGCCGTGCATTCGAATTATCGGTATAGCTTTTCGAACGCGACATAGTATCGTGGATACTATGGAAACGTACCTCTTTGGTGATATGACGATTACTTTGCTCATCGTCGTCATCGTCTTCCACCTCTTCCTCGTCCTCCTCGGGCTCATCGTCGTTGGGTTCTGTTTCTTCGTGATCTTCCTTGATACGCTCATAACTGCCGGGAGACAAAGCATTTTCATTGTCTGCTTCCAACTCATTGCTGATTTCTTGAGTACTTTCAGTCAATTCCGAATTGCTAGGCGAATTAATATTGATCTTATCTATACTCTGGTAACTGTGCGAATCATCGCCTTTCGATATTAACATGTCGGGTAATGATGTGTTCAGATTCGATTCACCAAAAATGGACTTATCCGGTGCGCATATATTATCCAAACTTATGCCCAATTCAGTTAAATCTATTGGTGGTGGATGCGCTGGTCTATGTACACCTGGTACGCCGCCATTTTCTAGATTTTGGCCTAATATTAAACAGTCCAATTCATCTTTTCTTTGTCGTTCTTGTGAGTCCATCAAATTACCAGCACTGCTGGTATTTTTACCACTTTGACTTCTATTCGGTCGAGGAGATCTGGCTATTTGACTTGTTGTACTGGCGCGATGCGTCGGTCTTAGATGCGGTCCTGAACTAGTATCTGATGGTGTGGGCGGCTCGCCTTTACTGCATGCAATTGAACAGTAAATAGTACCACGGCGAGGAAGAAATGGCCGACCCAATAATGAACATCTACAAGTGCAACAGGAAAAGCATTGATCAGTGGCATGCCAGTGCTGGCCGTCATGAGACATCTGACCCTGATCGACTCCAATCACATCGCCGCAATAGTCACAATATTCAGCAAACATGGTATCGAAACATTTCAGGCAATAAGGCTTACCATCGCGCATAATGTAACGTTGCCCACCCAATTGTCTTTCACATTCGAAACAAGCAAAGTGTTTCATATGCCACGTTCTACCTTCGGCTTCGGTGCACTCATCGGAAAATATTATCTAAAATTCAAAGTTAATTAATTAAAAAATGCTAAAAAAGATTGAATTGAAGATAAAATATATCAGGCGAAGAAGTTATTACGTAAATCTTTAAAGAAGATCGCTTTATGAAAAAACTTCTAATTCTACTGCTTAGAGAGGATATTTTTACAACAATTGGTAGTGGAATTCGGGAACTTGCAGTATATAACTAGTTGTAAAGGCCAAGCTTTTAATCTTCGTTTCGATCTTACAAACAAAAAAATATTTAGAAAATTTAGTTTTAAAAAAAAAGTTTCTAAGTCGCCCACGGCTGTCTATAGATTTACTAGTCTTCACTGTCTTCACTGGCACGATGAAAAATGTTTGCCGGGAAAGTTAACCATATTGCTTTTGAATATAAAAAGGGTGAAGGCCAAATACTTTAATTTGATGGCCGTCTTGTAGTTTGTATTGAAATCATTTCGGCAAGAGTCCTACATCTTTAATTGAAGCTAGGATAACATAAAGTACAGTCTCGCTTGCTAGGATAACAAAAAAGCAATCAGAAAATTATTAACGACTGCTTGTTAATATGGGTAGACGTTCTCACACAGCTCGACGTATCAGCTTTCAGTTAATATGGGCAGACCCATCTACAAGTTGAAAAAGACTTCTCTACGAGCCCGGGCAGACAACTTTTACATTTCAATAGCTCCGAACATGAATTAGCAAAGTATAGGAGCTGGCAACTTTCTACATTCTTTATGTCCTACCGCACTTGTGGTACAGTAAGGTACAGTAAGTTTGTGTAGAATTATGCAGCATCCAAATGGGAAGACGGAGATAGAGTCACCTCTTAATATACTGGTCGTGTCAGAAAGTTATTCTGGATTCAGATTCTAAGTTTGTCTCTCCGTCTCTCTGACTTCTTTTCTTGTGCTCCACCTATACGCTGCAATTTTTTATATATTTCAAGAAAATTTTATATACCGAAATGCTTTGACCCAAAGATGAAAGCTGTTGAAAATCGTCTGGATCGAAGTAGTTTTGCGATCACTTCCCATATAACGGTCTACTTTGAAAATCGTTGTATGAGTAGGTGTAGGATGATGTACGTAACGGCAAACGACGTAATGGCAAAAAGCTAAGAATTTCCCTTTTCTACAGCTTTAGATTTAGTGCATAAAATTTGCTCTAAAATTCTTTCCTAGAATCCGGGTTATAGTTGGAAGTTCGCTTGCGGGAAAAACGCTTACGAAAATAAAGTTAAATAGGAGGTGTTCACATCCTCCGTGACAAGGGTCAGAATTTCACAAATATATCGAAAAACAACTCCAAGAGAATTCATATTGAGTTCAAATTCTTTCTTGTAAGTACCGAGCACCAAAAGAGGCGTTTTTTGCTTTGGATTTCGAAAAAAGGAAAATGATCAGATAGTTCCAGCTTTGTTTAATCCTCTCTATCATTGCATGTATGTTTTTCACATGTGATTTATTATTCATAAATTGGGTCTTTTCTACATTTATTAAAACGCTAGCAAAAAAAAAATCTGTGAAGAAATAGAATTTTCAAAAAAATATATGAAGAAATGAGAAAAAGCTAAAGAATTAAAGCAAATTGCTGAAGATAATTGAAAGATGGCCAACGAAATGCACTTCTTGGTGTGCTTTTTATTGCGAATAATGTTGGGCTTTGCATTGCTTCAACGCCTCTTTAAAGCCCTGGCAGAGGGTTAAATCGGACTGATCCTCAGCACATTGAAGAAACTGTTTAATCTCCCAGGCGCAAGGTCCTTGCAAGTCGTAGGGTTCAGCGCTACCGTTGGCAAAATATTGCTGATGGGCTGGTGCTGGCGACAAAGCTGCAGCTGGTGCTGGTGCTGGTATTGGGGCCGTTGCATTAGCAAGAGGAGCTGCAGTCTCTTTATTGTCAACAGATCCACTAAACATGTTGGTGAGGCCTTGGCCTACTACACTGCCGACCGCGGAGCCCACAGCAACACCACTGGCTGTGGCGGCCGCCTGTTCAAACATTGATGGCTGCTTTAAGACTCCAGTAGTGGCGCCTGGTTTTTGCTGCATGGCGGCAGTACCCGGACTTGGTGGCTGTTTGACGGTAGCTGGTGGCGAGGCTGGTACAGCGCTGGCTGTATATGACGGTGATGGGGTCCTTCTGGTAGCTGGCCGAGGGCTAGCAGGCTGTCCCCGTCGTACCATTTCGCTTAATTTTTAATTCGATTTGTTTGAATTTATTTTAATTTAATTGTTTTCTTCTCTGGAATTTTTTATGAACTCAATTTCAATTTTCAGAAAAATTGCTTTCTTTCAATTTCACCTGCCTTTGTTTCTAATTGTTTTTTCAGTCTGTCTTATATACTTGTGAAATTATTGATCTATGTATTGTGTGACCTGCGTATGCTTTATATTTAGGGCAGCTTCGACTTGTGAACACACTGTGAGCAATATAATGATTTTTGTACATCCTTCCTAAAGTTAACGGTTTCTAGTTTAAAAGACGCTTTAACAGAATATAGATTTTTTCGAGAGATTTAAAATAAAACCCTATAAAAATAGAAGATTTGTCACCTTTAATGAGAAAGCGATTGCTCTAATTGGTATATATTTAAAAAATTACGGATAGATCCCTAAAATACAAATCAATCTTTCTTATATCCCACGCTACTAGCGATGTAAGGCTTTACTAAGTTCATGCCAGACAGACATGAGATAAAACCAATTTTCATTATACCGATTGACTCAAAATCCCTTTCTGAAGCCATCTGAGCTCGTACGCCCGCCTGTCCGTCTTGTTTTCTGGTGTTCAACATACAGGTCGTACCTAGTGTGTCCGTCCGTGCGCTTCGTTTTTTTTTTTTGTTCAGTCTACAGGTTGAAATTTTTAAGTTTTCGCTCAAAGACAAGTAGAAAGTAGTTTCGAGTAGTAGTAGTAGTTTCGATCGGACTACTCTTTCTACCACGTATAAAACGTTGTTTTGAATGGCATTTATATATGAATAACTGTGTGAAGCAACCTGATGTAGAGTATTTAATGGTAGGGTTGTATTTTTACTTGATTACTGCCTTCAGTTTTACGACTGTGACATGTCAACAAATAAAGGAGATCAAAACGATCCTTTCGGGTAGAAATAGGTATACGCAAAACGTCGGTGGTTCTAGTGTTAAATAAAACCCTATGACCGAAACTTAAATAATTGAACAATTCCTGTGTAATTTTTGACAGGATTAAACCTTGACTTAACTGATTTTCGATTCAGATCTTAGTAGAACGATAAAAAAAAAAAATTGAAACCAAATTATGTTTCTTTGAACAAATTTTTGATGGTAATGATCGTGATATATCTAAAAGATCAGAGAGGCTACTTTATTAAGTAAAAACTTATAAACTAATTTAAACTAAAAAAATTATTATCGTTTCTGCCGAGGTGGGCTAGTTGGCGACTCGGTTTAGCGAATTTAACTGATTTTTGAAGTTGATCTCATGCGAAAGGAAAACTTTTTTCTTTTTCACCCAAGTTTTAAAACTGTAAACATTATCTGTTGGATGGAAAGGTGAGCAGAAAGACATAAATTTATTAAGTGAAACTGTCAAAAACCAATGTGAATTACGATCGAGACCTGTAATTGTGGAGATGGGCCAGCCGGCCAGCTATTTACTTTTTAATTTTTTTAACAACCTGTCACTAATAGGATGATACCTATAAATGCATAAGCACGGTAACAGATCAGGGACAGGAAATGGACAAAGATGCGGTCGCAGGCTGGGACTCCATTCGGCATGTGCTATTTATGACGTCATCGATTAAGTACTCACTTTAGTTGCATGCATAATCGCAATTAAAGTATTCGGTCTAGCGCACTGGAAATAGCACTTGCTGCAGCTATGCTGATATTTGTCTGTTAGACGATGTGTTACACCGAATCTGGTATTTAATCACTCAAGTATGAAGCGGGATAATATGACAACAAGCAAAAAAATTTATATTCGTCTTCGAGCGAATCTTTTGTATCTATAAGCGCACTATACTGATTAATAACATGTAGACTTTGTAGAATCTCTGAGGCTTCATTCTATCTTCTGCAGAAGTTTTAATAAATAAATGAATATAAACGTAAGCTGTACCGTTGTATATGTTGTGGTTTATAAGTGATGAGTGAAAAACTACATTTTTTTTAATTTTGAAGGCAAGTTATGGTGTACTGTGGTTGTGTCCTTTCGCCGATTTGGCTTCATTTCAATACCAACCTGCTTGGAAAAACTTCCAATCTTTATGTCAAGTTTGAAGCCGATTTGTGCGGCCAACAGAATGTTTACCACAGACAATACAAAGACAGACGGACGGACAAGCTTACATTGGTTTAAGATATATACATTTTATGGCACTCCGAGGCTTCTTTCTGGATGTTGCAAGCGTTTTGACATTCTTTGGCGCTGCTATTCTAAGCAAAACTTCCATTCCCAAGTTGCCCAAACATCGAACGACAAACAAAGAGACAGACAAGTATGTCTACAGCATTTTCGCTCTTTACACTAATCAATGTGTATACATTTGCATGGCCTGTAGATTTATTACTTATTTTTATGCCTTGCCAGCACTCAACTTATACTTCCCATGATGGTCATAAAGAGAACTAAAAATATTTTTTAAGACCCTATTTAAAGGAAGCCTTGTAACGTTAGCGTTATTATAATTTCTTCATTTTTGCAGCCCGATGGTGTTAAGGGCTGCAGTGTTAACATTTCCAAGACATTAGCTTCGCCTCTGGTAATAACTGTGCTAAATGATAACATTCAAATATTTTTATCCTCCTACTTTATTGCTGTTTACAAACAAAATTAACTAAGGCTTAGCTAAAATAAAAATATAATGGCATTAAAATATTTAAAAAAAATAAGGAGCAACAAAAGCAAAAACAAATCGTTGACTTGGCCTCTACGCAGCGATATTTTGTGCTGTAAAAACGAAAAAATGTAGAATACAGTAACTTACCTCATCGCAGGCGGAGCAGCGCGGCTTTTGGGTTTCGGCATGATGACGTCCACAGTAGAGGTTGCCATTGCGATGAAAGTAGATTAAATCCATCAGTAATTCTTTGCAAACACAACAGACAAAACAGGCAGGATGCCAACAGATCTGAGCGCCAACACGTTGAGCAAACACCACAATGTCACCGGGCGAGAGTTGTTCGTTGCACTGAAATGAATATCAGCAAAGTAAGCAGTTTTATGATAAGCACGATGTTTATTTATTTGTAAATGGCTTTCAATCTTAGCTAGAGCAACAGACATTATTGACATGAAGGAATTTCGTACACAGATGCGTATACTGTGCGTTTTCGTTTTTTTAATTTCTTTTTTTTTTGTTTCTGTTGTTTTTTAAATGCATAATATTTTAAAAGCATATTTTAAAAACATTTTCAAGCAATTAAGCATACTACATTAGCTCTTTTAGTCATCTACATTTTATGTCTGTCTGTCTGTCTGTCTGTCTGTCTGTCCGTCTGTCCGTCTGCCTGTAAAAATATATTCATATTTATTGCTAGAAATGCTCAAAGTTTCATTTCATATGGCTGCAGGATATCATTCGGTTATATGATAATACAAAAACAAAAAAGGAGAAGAATGAATTCCTGATAATAATAAAAAGGAACTCTGCATTATCTTAATGAAATCTATGGCTTCGGATGAAATAAACAAAAAAAAAAAAAAAACAAAAAAACGCACGTTTTTCATGCCGTTTGTAGTACTAAAACTAAGTATGCCCCTAAGTGAAATTATTTTATTTGGCATAATATTCGTTGGGACTTTAGTTTTGCCATGAAAGTAATCCCAGGAGTACATTTAATACAAAGGCGCTAGCCAGCCTTTTTTCGCATTACTATTCGAAGTTGTAAGTGTTGCTGCTTGCGTTTGACTTTAACTCTTGTTACAATATTTTTTTTTTTTTATTTTTTTTTTAAGCATTTATTAAATCATTGTAACTCTGTAAACGTTTTAAACTAAATTCGTAGGTATGAAGGTTGATTTCTCTTTTCCTGTATAAACAGTTTACGAGTTGTTGGTTATAATGGTTTGACTCATTAAGCTTAAGTGCGTGCAATTAAAATTTTGTAAATGACTTTTATGCTCCTTTTTTTTTTTTTCTTTCTTGGAATTAATTTAACACAGCGAGAGAAAATATTTAAGGTCTTAATGAGCAGTTTAGGTGAAGACATAATTATGAAAAAATATTTTGTACAATTTTAAATGCTCTCCTTGCTACACTTTCAAGAGTTTTCGGGCAAATAAATTTTAATTTGTGCTTAAGTTTTTTTTGCTTTCTTTAAATCTTATCTAAAATCCAATGTACCGAAAAAAACATCTTGAAGGGTGAAGCATTAAACCTTAGATTGATGATCACCGTTTATTATAATTACTTGGCAATGCAAGCTATTTTAAAAGGCTAATGTACTGTGTGTACAAATAAGTTTTGAGAGATTTATTTTTGTAACTTTGAAACTCTAATTAGAGAAATTTTATTTTATTGAAAGCTTCGTCCATCGTTCGCTATGTGCTTTCCCGGTCTTACGAAGTCCGGTTCGAGCAAACAATCAGTCATCTATTTAAAGCGATCGATAGGAGTAATATCTGCTGGCAACAGCGGGTAGGTTAGGAAATTCCAGGTTAAAACAATTTTTGGGTGAGTTTTTCTATGTAGAGCCGAAGTCCTTCATCCTAAAAACTTGGGATATTATTGCTCTTGGTTTGGAATATTCCTTAGAAATAGATTTGATTCGAACAAACTTTATTAAGTCATGCCCGAGGATAGGATCATTGGATGCCTTTTCATCAGTGGATGATTTTTTGCTCATTACACTCATGAACACTACAGCAAATAAATCTGTTTAGATTTGAACATATACTCTATACTCTGTATAAAAGTAGGAAAAATTGACAACGCCTACTCAATATTACAGTGTGACGAAATTTAATTTTTCTTCAGTATATAAACTCTCGGCCAGTTTCAAATTCGGAATGCATCTTTGCATGTCCGCCTGTCCATCTATCCGTCTGCTGTCCAGCTGTGTAATAACTGCGGTAAGCATTCTACACTTCGCAAACTATTAAGGTTTCAATTTTTTCTGCTTTCTTTTTAAATCATATTAAAAATTACTTGCTCGAGATATTCATCTTCTATATTGGAGGATTTATCCTTTAAGGTTTGAAATTGCTTCTTAAAGTTTTCTTAACATTTTACTTAAGTTTTCCGGTCATTTAAGCAAAGTCAACAAAAATTTGTCTTAATTACTTGCACACAACCAGCCAAGAAATCAAGAAAGACTAAACCATTTTATAATTATTTCTCTTTGCAAGAGAGTGAAGACGAATGTGGACTAATCAGTGTCGCTTGAACGAGAAAAACTCTGCAACATTACTTACTTACTTAGTAGTGGTCGTAAAAAAGAAAAAGAAAAATTTTCAGATGGTTTGTGCACTTTTTCTTTTTTTCTTTCTTCTTCTTCTTCTTTTCCTGAAATGCCGTTCAGCCGGATAGTGCACATGGTATGGTATGCTTAGGTAATATAGCCCAAAGAATTTTGGTTAATAGCTCGGAAAGTTAAGTAAATAAGGGTCATAATTACCAGTAACATTGTTCTTAGCGTGTATGTGCGTGTGGTTTGTTCGTTGCCTTACCACAAGCGAATGTATGCCATACTTGGCATTATTGTCGTGCGGCTAAGTGTCTTTGTCTTTTCCATCTATCCAGTTGCAATTAAGAAAACCTCCGTTCTTTGCGAAACAAGGCAAACGACAAAGTTGTGAGACAATTATGTTTTGTAATATTCTAATATTTTCTAAAATTACCCAACTTTAGGTCTTCTGCTCGTTCAACTCATTCATATTTGTATAAAAGTAGGTAAAGAGAAGATTGTGTTACTAAAAGCCTGCTAATTAAAATAAGTTCTAAACCACACAGTAAGGGGGTCTAAAAAGAGCAAAGAATTGAGCAAAAATTGATATAACGCATCTTCAGTCAACACTTTTAGTTAAGTTTTAATAAGTTACTCATAAGACTCATCACCGATTCCGGTGTAGGAGGCATCCATCCTCAAAGTGACTGGTCACGTTAAAAAAAAAAAAAAATAAATAAAAATAAAGTTATTATTAAAACAAATTTATTGTAACCTAAGTATTAAAGCACAATTTATGGTCTACCGCACCAGTTAAGTAAAGGCTTACAAAGAAAAGCAAACGGAAAAATTATATTCGGTCGTGACCGAATCCTTGATACTCATCATTGTTATCCTAAACAAAACTAAAATAAAGGAAAAGGAATAAATTTTCGCATTCTGTAATACTGGGTGAGTGCGGCTGAGTTTTTCTGTTTTTAGAAGAAACGTGGAAATGTATATTGTGCATGAGCAAGTAGCAAAAAACGCGGAAAGCGAAACGGTGCCAGTTTTTATCAAACAAGCGTGTGAGCGTGGTAAGTGGGTCCTTTGAAAAGTTTGGGTATTTTTAGGCGATATCTTAATTTTTGCAAATGGGAGAACGTTTACCGCAGATACTGCAGGCAGACGGATGGACAATCGAACAGATGGACACGCAAAGGTACATTGCGAATTTCTCATTTCGCCTAGCGCAGTATGCACGTTCTTCGGCTAATTTGGGCGATTTTCAAAACCAACCGGAGGGACATCAAATAGATCCACCTTGTATTATACTCAGACTCAATTTCTAAATTAGTTCTGAATTCAATCAATCAATGTTCGAATCGGTCTAAACTTGTCTGTCCATCTGTTCGTCTTGGTTTCTTCCGTTCATCCGAAATATGTTTTAGGCCAAGGACGAATGCTACCGGAAATAGTTCGAATCGGAATATTTTCTCCACCGCTTGCCATGCAGTGCCTTATTTTGAAAAGTCATTATATGAATAACTCTGGGATGACGGACTACAGCGTTTCTAATTGTTCTTATTTCCATTTTTTCTTTTTGAATCGTAATATAAGACGAATTTAAAAAAAAAAAGGTAAATATGTTCTTAAGTATAACGTAACCTAAAAACACAACTACATCGCGCGCATAGATAACTCGTTACCGCTTTCCCTAAGAGACTTTTGTTATTTCAATCCGCGAACATTTACGGAGAGTGATTTGGTTGATCTTTAATAGCGCCATGCTCAAGTTCGTATAGCGTGTATGCAAACAAGTCTAACAGTGTCTGAGGTGCTATATACCAAAAAAAGGCAGGAAACCCTGATTCAGTGTAGACATACCCATTAATAAGGGCTGATAATGGCGCAAATTTTTAGATCCCACCATTTTAGGGGATCAATTAAACAGTACAACAACCTGCGTGCCAGATTTTCCAATGTTTCTGCCAAATTTTAAGTCAACAGTCAACAGAATTTGATGCTAATCAACAAGATATTTACTATGTGGGGTCTCTGAACCTTCCTTCTGGGCGTTGCAAACGTTTTGACAAAATGAACATACCGCGCATCTTTTAATGATGGGTATAAAACAAATTATATCAAAATCATGCCCCGGGCTGTTGCACCATATTATCTAGAGTTATAGTCATTCGGCCTTTATGGCTAGAGGTTATTATAGTTATTCAAGGAGAATTTCAGAGAAGCTTGTGAACGCAGAAGTATTCGAATATGTCGGTGCAGAGAGTTTTTGCTTTTTTTTATTGTTTACGTAAAGTTACGTGAAAATTAACCTCAATTCCTTTCTTTTAACACAAGTCATCAAAATCATTATTGATTTGCATCCTTTTCAATTTACATTTTATTGCACATCTTTTATAAGAGCATAGCAAGCCTAGATTGATTCAGTGATGTTCAAAGGTCAACACAGTTCATTGACTGTCCTACGGAAGGAAGATAAATGCTTTTTCAATGAACAACGAGGAACGAGCCACATATTATTGTTTCTGACGTGTATTGATGAATTGTCGTCGCTTCTGCCGAAATTCATTTCCAATCATTTATATGAACAATCATTTAATGAATCTCCTAATTTTCTGCACACCAGTAAATGAGGCGGAAAGAAAGTTTTCTTTTATTGTTGGGAAATTTCTGTTGTAAAAGAAATGAATTCTGTACGTTTTGCCAAAAGTAAAATGACAAAGAACCGTAAGAGTATTTCACATTTTATTTCCATTTTTGCAATTCCTTTGCGTTTACAAAGTCTCCTTCCTCTATGTTCTCATTAATCGAAAATTCTCTTTTAGTTCGCTTTGATTATTCGAGGGACAATTTCTTTTAATGCTCTACTGAAACTTTAATTCTGCTACACTTCCTTCTCATCTTTCATATGTTACGAGACACAAGTGAAAGTTATATTAGGTTCGTCATATCGTACGCCTCAGAAATATACGATATATAAATATGTTCACATAAGCTTTGTCACTTATTGTCTTTTTACAGAGGGTTGATTGATGGGAAGGGATATAGTTTGAAGATAGATTCCACTCCTGCGAAGATTATTACGAAAGTAGATAAAACGCACTTGTAAGTCAGAAGTGAATGATTTGAATTACTATTCAGAGTGACGATGTGGTAGCAATTCAGAGTTTTCCGGAAGCAAAAACAAGACCGAGTCAGTTATCGAAGTTCACGGGAATACTATCAAGGAGAAGGCTGCATATTTGTATGTTCTGACATCGGTTATGATCCTAATACTCTATATTTTTGTACCCCCTGCGCCGCCTATGACACAAATGAATACTAAATTTGTGCGGATGTGTAGAAGAACCAGAAGGACCTAAACCACACCTAACTTTTATTCAAAAGCATTTTTTGAATTGACCCAAGTTTGTCCGTCCATCTTGCTTTATTGTGTTCAACTTACAGATCGAAAATTGTATGTCTATTTGTCCCTTTCGCTTTTAATTATTGAACTTAAAGGTCGTAGCGCGTATGTCCGCCCATTCGTCCGTCTTGCTTTTGAGACATTTTGATGAAGTTCGGTAAGCTGACATGTTTTGGTCCAAGCAGGAATGCTATTGAACTGGTTTTTTGCCCCTTCCTGTATGAAGCCCTATCTTGAAAAGTCACTATATGAATAACTGTAGGATGATGTGGGGTAATTAGTAGTGTTACCATAGCGTTTTTACTTGTTTTTTCATTAAGATATTTTTATTATTATTATCATAATTTACATCAAGAATTTACATCAAGAAAACCAATTCTAAAACGAAAACAGGATAAGCACTAGCAACTGTGGTCGTTTCGGACAAATATATAAAGGGTTCTGAAGCGTCGTACATGTAGGGTGCATTCAAAAGAATACTCAAAAAGTGCGTTCTTAAGAATTCGGCATAAGCCGTATTTACCTTCTATTCAAATTTTTGCATGCAGTTGACTAAATATTTTCATTATTTTTAAAATACTTTCCTTTGTTTTCTTACGCTTTTCGCTCACCTACTTGATTGTCGCATCCTTGTCATAATTTTGGCATTTTTGCCAAGCTATTGTTTGTTAATATAGAAGACGGAGTCAAAAACTTTTACAATATTGATGCCTGCGCTAATGTGTTTTGTAAGTACCGTTACGGTTGGCTAACTTTTATACTCTGTTGACTCTTTAGGGGATGGGTAAAGTAATACATTTCGTAAGAAATTTTTTGAAAATTATATCCAATATTTTTACATACGGTGGCTTTCTTCTGTTCTTATAAGCGAACTATAAAAAAAAAAATTCCAAAATGTATTTGTTCTTGATCAGCCTCTATTCTCCCGACGGCCTAAATGATGGTGCGACGTTTATCGAGCGCTTATCATGGGATTAAATATTCGTAAGTAGGTGTTCACGTCAGACGCGCAGACTTCTTGGTCTTCGTTGGTCCAGGTAAGAGTCATTGATATTCTACATGGCGAAAATATTGTTGCGAAATATTTATCATAGTATCGAATACTTAGTCATATTGTCAACTGAAAGTATATAATAGTTATACAAGATTAGAATACGGACAGAACAAACCCCTTTTACTACTCTACACATATTATTACCAAAGTCATGTACCCAATGAAGTTTGCATAAGACTCTCTAATTCTATGTTTCGTCAAATAAACGCGTCTTACGCAATTGATGATTGACTGGAACACTTCCTAGTTAGGCCATGCTAGAGTCTCAAATTTGTGTGTTTTTCCACATCCAGTGTTCGCTAACACACCAAATTTCAAAAAATTATTCAAAATAGTTCCTTTAAGCAGAATTTGAATTTGTTGGGCTTGTTTGAAAGGTATTCTCACATAGATGCATGAGGTGGACGGAGTAGGCTTTCGAACCCAACTATAACTTATTTCTGAATATTTAACAGAGCCCTGTTTCAAAAGAAATGGTAGGTGTCTTTGCTACTTAAATTCGAATTTATCTTCACAGTCTTGCTAATATAAACAATTGTTTCTCTTAACAAGCCTTCGAAAATAGTAAATGAAATGTGCGCTAATCTAAATTCTCTATCCAGTGGTAGAATATTTTCTGTATAGCCCCTTAGAAAAGCAGCAGTTAAAGTTTCTGAAAATTATTTTCCATATTAAGTTCACGCCTTATGAACTGAACTTCCACGTGCAAAGTTAACTGAATACTTATATGCATGTGTTAGCTAGAATTTAAATGAGATGGTAGGGTATCTTTTTTTTTAAATATGACAATGTCACCTATGCATGTAACAGGAAAAAAGTGAGGAAAGAGAAGGAGATAGGAAGAGGCCGCAATCTAGTAGGTGTCTACTTATACTATACCAACGGGGCAGTCACTAAAATTACGACCAAGGATTGTCAAACCATACTCGAACTTCAACCCGTAAACTCGCACCTTGTTCGTCTGGACGCTTATCTACTTGACGACGGCAACACCCTCGCGATATGTCTACCAGCATTGATTTCATTTTATTTACATTATTTCCACGGCCGTAGACAAGGGCGTTTATCCCATGGTTCGCATTATCGTAATTGTGTAAAAAGGAATTAATTTTGCAGTTTTATGACTCAAATGACTCACGTTCTCCTGGATGCTACGATTATCACAGATCCCGTTTGTGCTCGCTTACAAACGTTAGCACGACAGAACTACTTTGACAGGTTACTCAGTGTTTGTGCGCACTTAGAAGCTTTAGCAGCATAGAATTCCTTTCCTTAGACGGCATGCGCTATTAAAGAGCTTCCGTAATTTTGGCAATCGATTTTAATTTCGGTCAGCCGGTCTACTAATAATATCCATCTTGACTTGTGAGAATTGTTTTTGTAGGCACTCCTTGCTATCATGATTATACCACTCACTTGACTCATCTCTTCTTGATTTCTTTCCTTATACTACCGATGTTATTGCGTTGGGTGCCCAACTAAGTGACCATTCCGACAATCCCATCTCAGTCTCAGAGAAACCCACATTATTTGTTTATTTCTTGTCATTTCGTCCAGCTTTTCGGTTACCGCAGTGCGTACATTAGTTAAACATCGATTGCGATTACAAATATTTTTGCCTGCAACTGCTTTTTTCATTTTTCAATTTACTTAAGATGAATGAGTTCTTTTCCGATGAAGTGCCTTTCAAGATTATTCAAATACAATTCATTCGCTCATTCGCATCGTTGTAGGGTTATTGGAAATTTCCAGTGAAAAAAACTTGTGTATAAATCAAATGTTAAATCCTTCAAGTGAACATCAAACACTAAAGTGTCTTTGTTGTTAGTTTAAGATGCATAAGTAAAGTGCACTCGAGGGGAAAATGCCGCCACCACAAAATATATGTATCTTTGGCATATACATGCGTGTGTGTAGGTGATCTTTCGTACACTTGATTGCTAAGCAACTTGCACTGGAGAATTTGAATAACTATTAAAATAATAACTGAACGCTGAATAATGCTTAGCATACTTTCGTTTAAAAGTTTTTAATAAGTTTTACTCAGATTCAGAAATTTCCAACAACGAACGATAGCAATAAATGATACTTGAGAAGCTGGTGCAGATGCACATATCTACGGCTACGTGTGGCCTTCATTGTTAGACATCCTTCTTCTCCCCCCACATTTCCCCCATATACGTGGTGTTTGTTCGTATGTGAATTGGCAATGAGTCGTCTATGTATGTGTATGTGTGTGTGTGTGTCTATTAAGACTGAATGAATGGACGAAAGAATGGGTGAATGAGTGAGTGAGTGAGTGAGTGAGTGAGTGACTTGAATAGTCAAGTGCTGCAGTCAGTAGCTGTTAGCTACTGTCTGGCAGCCAACAATATGATGCAAATTTACACAAAAACCTTTTCTTGTCTATTCTGCTCAGCAAAAAAGAAAAAGAAGAAAAGAAAATTCGCACAAGAAAGTTACTACTGCAAATGCAGCAAAGTTCTTCTGAAGAGGAATTATTTTAACAAAAATTAAGTGGAGTAAGAGTGCAGGATGAACCTAAAATCATTTTTCGGTCTTTACTGCCTTTCTTTGTTTCCTTTTAAGATTTTTTTAATAATTTTTACTTTCTATGCGAAACTTTTAACACAAACACACATACGCACGCACACACACACACACACACACATATTTATATATATATATAAAACAGCTTTTTTCTTTTCATTTTTTTGTTCGACTGCGACCCCTTATATATATTGTCTTGGCTTTTGTTATTATTTTTGCTTTTTAGATACTTTTTATTAACGGCTTTTATGGAAATCTACATCTTTTCAATTGTTCAAGTCCCATTTATTAGTTTGCTTATTGTTGTTTTTTTTGTTTATGCACATTTAATGAAATCTTTTTGTCATCAGTTACAAAACTTTTAACTGTAAAATGCTTATATTTAACATTACAGAGCAACTTTTCCACAGCAACTTCCAACCAGCATACACACACGTAAACAAGCATTCCCTATACAAAATTGGTGCACAAGACAATTTGTTTTTTAGTGTAAATGCGAATTTAAAAATATTTATGTACATAACGTCTACCACCACCAGTTACTGTTAAAATGGACAAATATACGGTAAACAAAAACAAAAATAAATAAAAAAAAAAAAAAAAAAGGCGAGCAAGTGTCAACCAAACAAACAAAAAGTGTAACATTTTATGATTTCCTCTTAAACTTTTCTCTAAATGAAAAACTTGAGAAAGTTTTTTTCTCCTCCAGATCTGTCGTTTTGCATACACACATATATGCAGGGTAGTTATGTATCGGATTTTATAAACAAATGGCATAAAAAATATTACATTAAACGGCATTAATGCCATAAAATGCTTCAAAATTTGCAAAGTAAAGTAAACTTGATTTTTATGTAAGACATTGTGTGAAAGGGATTATAAAACTATTCTCTCAAATGGATCATATCTGTATATAGAAAGTGGATAGACACACTTCAGTATAAATGCATGCATATTGAGTACTTTTGTACCTCAAGGGGGGACCGAGGGTTAATTGAACATATGAGAAACTGGCTGCACTCGACTCTTAAGCTCCCTTTAAGATTAAGTTTAGCTTAAGCAAAAGTTTCTTTATCCTCTGTTGACAAAAAATGTTTTCTATCAATCTATCAATCGTCAATAAAGTTCTAGCATTAAAAGTGAAACTTGAAGTGCCTATGAATTTGAATCGTAGCCTTTCAATTTAACCGTTTCGCTGCCAGCTCCTCACATATATGTAACACAGCCGTTTCTCATCTTATCAGTTGGGAAATTTACGAAGTGGATCTGCTTTTGATAGTGCATTTACCATAAAGTTGGGAAAAGGACGAAGAGACGTATAGCTTTTGCAGTCGCTGCTGATCGCATTTAACCTAATTTTTTGCCACTAAGTGGCATTTGCGTTACCTTTACAAGATTTTGTATGGTATAGAAAGTTTTTTATATCGCAGGACGTGCACAAAAGTCGATCGCACCAAATTGAAAATTTGCTTGATTTGCTTACACCTCGAACGTAGTTAATTGGTTGAAAGATAAAAAAAAAAAAATAATGATGAAAAACAATTTGCAAGGCAACACCATTGCTTAGTGCAGTTTAAACCTTGTCATAAAATATTTAGGTTTGCGAGGACTCAGCTTCAATGAAAGTACAATTCATTTAACACTAGAACTACCGGATGGGTCATTTTCATACAATACCCAGAAAAACTTAACATAGAGCCATGTTTACTGATCGATTCAGCACCACTTTTTGAATTGATCAAAATTCGGCAGTCCGTATGTCCGTCTGTCGGTTTAATGTCTGCCCACGTATTCTTGCGCGCAACCTACAGATGACAATTTTTGAGACATTTCGATGAAAATTTGGTAAACTGACTTGTTGCTGCCCAGGCAGAGCACTGTTGAAAATCGGTCACATTGGACTATTTTCTCGACCACCTTATCGCCTTATTTTAATAAGTTGTGTAAGAAAAAAAAAGTATTCAAAGTCCCTACTGAATTGGTCTAAGCTTGTCTGTCCATCTAATTCTCTATCTCCGATGTTCCGATGTTCTTGTCTTCAGTCGACACATAGCAATTTTTGAGATACTTCGATGAAATTTGGTACACCAACATGTTTTGGTTCAAGGGCAAAGTTATTGAAGACGTTTCGGATCGGACAACTTTTCTAAGCAATTCTAATATAAGGCCTTATTCTGAGAAGTCTTTATGTAGTTGTGTTGAGCTAAGTGGTGCATGGTATTCAATGCTGGGCCGTGTCCCACTATACCCTTTTTATTCGTTAATATTGTGTAACAATAACTTTTGGTATTTTATGATAATAATAAGCGTATTGGCGAAGGGTATTTAAAAGTCTGATGTAGAGGCCTTAACTTATTGCCTTCTTCCAAATGCAATAACAAACTACGTTAACTTATACTTTATCATCAGTAACACAATAACTCTAAGAATAGACAACGAAGGGGGATGACGATTAATTTAATTAATTAAAAAATGAATAAGAAATTCCTTCAAAGGAATAAATACTTACATTCTTACAAGGTCTTTCATCAGGCAGTAGACGAACAGCTCCGCGTCCTAAAGCTTCGCGCTTACGTTGGGCTGAAAATATACGCAGCTCCTTGCGTTCTTCATCGGTTAAGGAATGACAATAGCGCACCTAAAATAAATATAAAACTTCTTAAGTCGACTTTTAATTTAAAAACAAAAAAAAAAAAAGAAAAAGAAATTGAAAAAATTTCCTTCAAAGTTTTCCTAAGGCAAAAGTTCATTTACATATTCTTAAGCGTACATAAAGGAATCTTTTCTTAATTTAAAAATATTTTCAAACGACTTTATTAATCCCAGCAAAAAGGAAAAAAGCAAAGAATAAAAGGAAATGAAAAAGCAAATATGAATATAAAGTGACGATGGGAACTCACTTCGTTATCTTGTGGCGGCAGCTGATGCAGTAGTTGCTTAATACGATACTTTTCACCGGCACTGTTAACATAAGGAACCTTATCGTCAGGCAATTGAGAAAAGTATAAACGAACCTTCAAAAAATAGCAAAAAAAAAAAAAAAAAAATTTGTAAATAAATAAAATTTCTTTTCATTATTTCCTTATAAGAGCTTCTTTTAGAATTCAATTAACTAAAGTAAAAAATAAAATATGCTTATCATTATTATTATTACTACTATTAACGTTAATAAATATTAGTTTTATGTCATATTTAAAAAATATATCACTTTCGCGTGTCAAACAATTTATCACTTTATTATTGCAAACCCAGTGAACACATGTAAGGCTCTTCTTTCCTGGATGTATGGTATGTGCTAGCTAAACACTACTTTAAGATATTAATCAAAAAAAAAAAAAAAAAAAAAAAAAAAGTACTTTCACCCGGACCACAACACAATTTGCTCAGTTTCGATTAAACTTAATGACGTGCCATACATCAATAGCATCGTTAGTACTCTGGGCAAATAAGTCGCCCCATCACGTTTCACTCTCTCTTAAAAAAAATTTCTTTTTTCTTTATCAACATCACTACTAGTACGCTCGCTCGTGCGGATGGAAACTGCAGTATGCCCTCCGCTATTCCCATGGATATGTATGTGCATTTGATGGTGTTTTATACTATTTTTCCAGACTTGTTTTTGTTTTCTAGTTTTTTCCATAACGAACTGTTCGTACCTCAATATTAGTGAACAGCGAGGAGAAGCGGGTGTCCTATTATATATAAACCAAACACACCAAGTGCCGTATATTTCAAATTCGGCTCAATCATGTGTGTATGGTGTGCATTGTATAAAATTTTATATATATTTTTATACCCTACACCACTTGTGGTACAAAGGTGTATTTAGCTTGAGATAGACCCAGCTTTTATTATACCGATCGATTCAGAATCACTTTTTGCATCGATTTAAGTCTGTCTGTCTGTTTGTCCGTCTTGTTTTCTTCTGTATGTAGAGGTCAGTTTTAAAGGTACTCTAATAAAATTTGGTACACGGACGTGTCTTGGACCAACAACGAACTGTATTGAAAATCGTTTGTATCGGACCACTTTTTCGACCATTTACCATAAAACGCCTTGCTTTGGAAAGTTGTTATATGAATAACTCAAAAAAATTGCTTTTTATTGCTTGTATTGTATTGCTGGGAAGGTTCCTTACAGGCCGGGGAATGGGCCTGCTAGTTAAATTCGAACTTGTTATGCGGTTACGGTTGCGAAACTCCGACTGATCCGGTCGAGTGGGCGACTAACAATCCAATCGTTATGGGATCAAAACTCAAGTGCTATGTTTTAAGAAGTCGACA
This sequence comes from Glossina austeni, assembly GCA_000688735.1. Lineage (NCBI taxonomy): Eukaryota > Metazoa > Arthropoda > Insecta > Diptera > Glossinidae > Glossina > Glossina austeni. Next base: position 343,086 of record KK502658.1, read on the forward strand.
TATGAATAACTGCAGGAGGGTGTAGGGTGCCGTGCCCCATTATAGAGTTCTTACTTGTTTACATTTATTTTTGCAGTTATTGTTATTATAATTTTTATGTTATATCGCAAAATATGAAGCGTAGGATTTGTTTTTTATATATTAGTTTTTTTCATTCTTATGATTTAATCCGCTTTTAATTTTGAGATTTATTGCTGCGTCACATACACCAAACCAAAATAAGAATAACAATTTTAGGTTTTTCTTTCTTTTTTTTTTCTTTTTTTTGTTCAGTGGAGGGAGTTTTATTATTAATTGCACTTGTTATTGCAGTCAAATGGAAAGAAAAATTACATTTTGCCTTCAGAAACACACCAGGACCAGTTAATTTTTGCCTTGTTAAGTGCTGTGTGTGAATTGAAACAGTTTTTATTTTTGGCTTTTCTTTTTTAGCAAAAAACTAGATTTTGTTTTTTTTTTTTGTCATAAAAAAAAACTCTGTAATGATCAACAACAGCAACCACATAACATATTTGGAATATTTTTTAAAGTATGTCTTGTCGGTACAAATATATCTCGCAGTCCAAAAGAATTAACAACAAACTACAACTAATTACAATAGAAGTAAAATATAATAATAAGAGAGAACAACAAGAGATAAGCAACGTTGGCTTAATTTAATTTAACTTGAATCGCTTACAAGAAGTATACGTATTACGGCTGCTGAACTATGCAGCAACCATTTACTGCAAACTAATTGAGTTTTAACATTTTTATGTTTTTCGCTTTTTACGGTCATTATTTTTATGTTTACTTAAGGTATTAAAGAGCGATGAATGAATTTTTTAAATGCTTGGGTGTGTGAATTTGAAAGGATTCGAGGAATTCTTTATCTATATAATACGCCAAAAACAATTTATAGTCTCGACAGAGCAACGGACAAATTTTTTATTTTCCTTCTGATGGAAGTGCATTCGGTATTAAAATTTGGTTTTTCTCTTTAGCCAAAGTTATTTATTGTAACGATGTATGAATGCTTTACCTGAACGGACTTGAGATCTTGAGACGCTTTTTATTATGCCAATCTACCGCATAGCCAAGTAGTTAAGAAGCACGACTATCAAGTCAGTGCAACTGCATTTGATTTTTACTGCAGTATACCAGCATGATTGATGTTTGTGATCGCAGCTATAATAAGTGCTGCGCGGGCGATAAATACCGCCAATCTTTCTTACCAATCAGGCACATACCACCCACGTTGCGACCGCTCTTTACCTCTTCCCCCGCTTCTTTTTTCCATTACCCCATTACATGTATAGAGGACATATACTGAGCGGTTGGCCATATTACAAGAAAAACAAAAGTTGAAGTTTTCCGTCTGCGTCCGCCTGTCTATCCTAATCGATGCATTTATGTGTTCACTCTAAAAGTTGCAATTTTTGGCAAAACTTGGTGCACTCACGGACTTTACGTGTAGGACGAACTCTGTCTAATGTAGATTGGATCGGACTGTTTCATGGCCAGTGACCAACACTGCTATTGGCAAAAAAACTTCCAATATCAAATGTTTCTTTATTACCCTTTGAACATATGAGACACATGCTCTAACCGACCCAGCGTTTATAGAATATGGTTTACCCGGAAAGCGGAGATATTGATGTTAACAGCGGAAAAGCTATATAATAACCAAAAAAGTTTGATAAAAAAGAATATTACGAAGATACAGATCTACGCGAACTCTTCAGTCGCTAGTAGAACAAGCTGACGAAGCAACTGCTTTTAAATAATTGAAGCGGAAAGTTCTCCTAGATTCGAGATCCTATCTCATTTGTAATAGGATTTAGTACTTTCCTTCTCATCATCGGTGCTGGTCAGGTGGTCAGGTAGTTTTTGAGAAACCTGTGAGGGTACGCCAACGCCGGGCGAAAAGTATGCATCTGCAATGAAAAGTTAATCAGACGAAACGCTTGGGCTTACAGAGCCATATATGCAACTGACAACTTGCGCCCCCAACCATGCCTATGCATATGTCAATTAAAGGGCCTGCATCAAGTTGGACGGACAAGCCAGGCGTATTGAAAAATGCATTCGGCTGTTCTTTGCGCACGTGTCATAAGAAATGGTCACCCTGACAACTATGGCCTCTACATAATACTATATATAATGCTTTCGGACACTCGTCGCTAGATGGCGTATTCATTCTTGTATTTGGTTTACCCATACATCAGGGACTCCCATTCAAATTTTTTTCGAAAAATTTTTAATGTGCAAGAAGAAATATCGGCCCAACAATGCCAGACACCCAATTACTTTTCCGATCCCCTTAGGGCATTATAGATCTGTGGCAAGTCTTGGATCCCCGTAGTAATCGACTGCTTAGTAAAGAAGTCTGCCACCAGACGACTGCCCATATTCTTGATGGTTTCTTCATGGGGAGTTCTTGTCGTCGGAAACGATTCGTTTTCAAGTGAAAATAGTATCTCACTTTAATCCGTAACAAGTCGCCGTGATCTCATTAATAACCATGCGATAAGCTTCTGTACCTTATCAGCGTAGACTATAAAAAGTTTTATTGTGTCTTGCTGATGGTTTAGCATTTCTTCGAGAAATCCAGAATCTTTTTTTTTTAATGACGCTACAAAGCGAAATTAATGCTCACATCAGCGAGTGTTGTTAGTTTCAATAAGTGAAATGTTGTCCTATTGCGAACGTTTTGAACTATCGATCCCGATGGAATCAAGCTTCGCGCGATAACAGGTGAAAATAAAACACCTTGGCTAGGCATTCCCTTTGGAGGGATGGAAATAATATTTAATTCTCTCGCTTCTTTTCTTGTTTTTTTTGTTTAATTACCTAAATTGGTTCTTAGCTAGGAGTCGCAAATATTTAAAAAGCTGTCGGGGCTTTCTCTCTTCTAAAAATGAATTAAAGTTTCATAATAATATTATTATAATTCCGTAAAGTTTTTGCACACCAACACCTCCACAATCGTAACAGTTAATTAACTACGCTTTCGCTGAAGAAAAAACGAGATTATCCTAAAATTTGAAAAATTTTGTCTTAGTTATTGATATCATATTAAATATTTTTAGTGGATACAAGCAATAGCTTCAATGTGCAAAAAAACTGAAAAAAAAAATGCTGTGTGTATGGACATACATTTTTACACGTTTATGCTCTAAATCAACCGTAACAAAAACGAATTGAAAAATAATTTTCATTTCAAATAATAAAAAAAATATTTGATTGCTAACCAATCCTGAGTAATGGACGACGGTATGCTATGGCGACGACGACGACGACGACGACGACGACGACGACCACGATGATGATGATGATGATGATGATGGTAATGGTAGTGGTCGTGGTAGTAGTGGCGGTGGTGGTAGCGGAAAATAATGCTAAATTATTAGACAACAATAACAACAACAACAACAACAACAACAACAACGGTAGTTGGTCTATATTAAGAAAGCTGTTTTTTCTTTTTTCATTCAACTGTAACGCTTGATTTATGGCCAGCTATGAAATTCAATCAGCAAAACTAACGATCGATACTGACGGTGAACAAAATGATGACCAAAATAACAGAATTATAGTTATGTAGTTTAGCTCACGCTTTCTGTGGTGAGATTTATGCAATTGCTGAAAAAAATGCATTCGGTGCAATTTTAAAAGGTGTGTACCCGCATGCTATTAATCCGAAAACGTACGTATGAGAGTAATTAAAAGTTATTATTTTGTTGTATAATATCGGTGTTAATCAAGTTTGTCTGTTTTCTTAATGACATACATTTATTTCTATCATATCCGGCAGATTTGTTCAAGTCGATTACTTCAACGTATGCTAATTTTGCTAAAAGTTTTCCAACTCGCAAAAACTCTCTGGTTGTTAAAAGCTTAAACAATTTAGTTTTACGTTTTACTTTTAATTTTTCAACCTTTTTGCAGATAATTTCATTACAATTTTGACTCCGTGAATACGCTTGCAACGCCCACAAGGAAGCTTCAAAGACCCCACAAGTTGTATAGATTCTTGATCAGCATCAAATGCTAAATCAATTCAGGTATGTTATGTATATCTATCCGTCTGTCCATCTACGTAGTGTTTATTTGGACCAAACACCAATTGTTTTTTACCGATCCGGAATTGAAAATTTGAACGCAAGATGGCAACGGGTGGTTAATAACGACGATGATTACATTATTGATGAAAAATAAAAAGTTGGTAAAAATTTATCGGTTTGAGGTAAACGTAGATATATGACAGTACTTTCCGGTTCCCCTAATAGTAACTTATCACTACTAGAAACAATAGGTTGTTAAAACACAAGCAGTTCAATTCCACAGTCTGTAGAAGAGTTAAAACGTCAAACGACTATTAGCTGCTCTACGTCAGAGGATGTCACTTATACTTGTAACGCGCTCATGACCAAGCAAAAGTGGGGAAACTGATGAGAGAGCAGCCTGGTGGGTTTGTTCCAAATCGGTAAGTGTTTTGCGTTTACCGACTGAGTGCATATTGTAACTATGACTTGAAATGATCAAAGGGCGCGAACGTGGACTTGGTAGTCTACTCGACTCTTGTCCAATCCGTTACGCGGCAGCCCAATCAAATTGTTTCGAAAAGGGGGGAAAATTATTGGTGGCAGGCGTCAGCCACATCATCTAATAAAACTTTTTGTAGTATCTGCTGAGCTTCTTCTGCCCTCGTTTAAAGGAACGATCACCAGTTAGGTATTTTCCTACCTCGTTAACTGGTATATAATGGTTCTATACCGATGGTTCGATTATATTCTCTTTGACTGTTATAAACTCATCCGGCGTCGAAAATTTGGTCATAGAAATGATCCGATTCAATCCAAAGTATAACAGTGTATATAAAATTGCAATGCGTAGCTTGGAAATTAAATGGGTAAAAAAATTTACATCAATTCAGAATTCGGATTTTTTTTTTTTGTTTTTCGACACTGTCAAGGTTTAAGCAAATTTCAGTTCCAGCTTCGAGGATGCGGAGAACTGAGTTGATATAGACCAGCAAGGCTGTGATGAATGCTATACCAAGCGAAAGGTCTATGGTATGATTTTCTTACTGCCTACTGTTAAGATTTACCGTTAATTAGATTTCCAGGGAGTGCATTAACGATTACGCACAGGCTGACTTCAGCTTTCTCCAGAATTATATTTAGCCTTCATTTCTAGAACTTTATGGTTTGCATAAAAAAGCCTTAGACGTCTAGTTACTAACCTGATCTGGCCTTAAGCCTGGCGGCACCCACGTGTATTCTTCTAAAGCACATCCGCTGTCATCGTCTGATTGTGAATTTCTTTGGAAGTCCAATTGTTGATGATGATTATGCAAATAGGAAGCAGTCTTGTAATTGGCACGTAAGGTTGACGTCACAGAGCTAAGTGACAAATTTGTAGGCGGTTGGCAATGGCGTTGACGTTGCGTGGGCGCAACAAAATGTGCTGGGGTTGTACTGTTACTGCCACCACCATTACTACTACTCGATGCCGGGTCAGCGTGGCTTGTCGTAGGAGTGGGTGTGGCGTTTGATGAAGATGGCGGCGTTGAATGATCGGTATTACGTGGTGGATGTTGTTGAAACTGTTGATGGTGGTGTTGTTGGTGCTGCTGCTGCTGCTGCTGCTGCTGCTGATGTTGTTGCTGAGGCTGATGCTGATGCTGGTGCTGATGCTGTTGCTGTTGCTGTTGAAATGAATCACTTTGTAATTGATAGGCGGGCAAGTGCAGGCCAGACGCCTCCAATTGCAATAGTTCACTTTCTGTTTGCGTATAATAATCGTTAGGTTGCTGCATAATGACCTCAGCCAGCAGTTCGTGATGAGCTCTGCTCGTTGGAATGTTATTAACACAAGATTCAGGTAATGATGAAAATGAGTTGAATTCTCTAAAAAAAAAATGGTAATAAAAAATGAAAGAAAAACAGAACATCTTCGTTATTATAAAATTGTTTTTATGCTGACATTGCCTTCGCTCTAACCGAGTTAGCTACAATAATAACGAAAGTATATAATAATAGTCTTATATATGGCATAAGTATTGTGTTTGTATTTATTTCTTTAAATGCTCCCACCAATCAGTGAAATTACGTACACTTGAAATACTAAAAGAGTTTTATATATTTATATATGGAGTTTGTGTTGTTGTTGTTGTTGTTGTTGTTGTTGTTGTTGCTCTTGTTGCTATCGGTGTTGTTACTGTTGAACTCGATTACTCATTATTTCGCATGGCGGTCTTGTGTAAATTGGTTTTTAACGATCATGCCTGAATGTTCGTTGTTCTCTCTATGTCTGCCACGAAAGAATATTTCTTCCATTTCGTTCTGCTTTAATTTCATTTCATAGAATGTTATCAAATCTTACATAAACAAGAAGACCTTCTGTGTGCGTATAAGGTTCGTCTGCATTTAGTTTTCATTTTTCTGAAGTATGAGTTAAATTATATTTTCCATTTAAACGAATCGTAAGAACTTATAAAACTAAAAAAAAAAAAACAAAAACTCATCAGATTATTATGGATTTTTGATTACAACTCGTGAACGTAATTATAAGTATGATTAACAATTTTTTCCTATTTTTTGCTTGTAATGACTTAAGAACACTTTTTAAATTTTTCAAAAAAATTAGTTAGTAAATGTCATCATCAAGCTAAGCTGCAAAAATTGTTTGCTTAGATTGTAACGTTTCTATTTTTGTTGCCTTTTTTCACAATCCAATGTGTGAATTAGTATAACAACTATCGGAAAAAGATAATTATTTAGGTAATTATTATGGACACGAAATTATGGTTAAAATTCAATGGAAACTCTGTTTGCTAAAGTGAAACGGAAAAGGCCCACAATGAATTACGATATTGCTTTCCGAAAAAGAGCGCAGATTATTTTATAGTTCAGATATATGTATTTTTTATAAGATATATATATATATATGTGTGTGTGTATACGCATATTTATCTATAAGACCATTTAAGACAGAAATAATGTTACAATATGTGAGCGCACTTTGGACATGATTGTTTACTATAAAAACACACTACTTACTTACTCGGAGTTATTTAGGTATAAGATATACGCATATATATATATATATCATTTAAAATAATAATAATGTTACAGTATGTGAAAGCACTTTCCAGATGATTGCTCATATTAAAAACGCACTCTTCGCTTACTCGGAAGTGGATAGGTATAAGATGTGCATATATGTATTTCATTATTTATAAGATCATCTAAGACAGAAACAATGTTGCAATATTTGAGTGCACGTCGCAGACCATTTTTCGCAGTAAAAGCACATTGCTCACTAACTCAGACTCGTTTCAATCAGATTTTATAATACCTGCGAGCAATATATAATCGATTAAGTAGCAGTTCAAATTTCAAAAAAGTTTTTTAAGACAAACTGAACGTATAAACTGAAAAGTCTCGTTTAGAGTTTATTTATTTCGTTAGTTTCAAGTAAAGTGCGTTTTCTAGGCTTTTTCTTTTTTAAGTGTGGCTTCTTCTCAATTTCTATGATATTATTCGAAGGTAAACATTTGAAAATCTACTCTATTCTATAGAGCCTCTCCGTAATAATCAGTTGCTAATTCCTCGAGCCACGAATGCATTGACCAGATCATTTCATTTAAAGGTTATTAAAACTGATAAATTCTTGCCGGGAGACCTACGACCCTTTACTTGTTCTTCCTTCATCTACATATTTATATAATCTTCACAGTTCGCGAGGGGATTAGCCTACTTGAAGCCCTGATGCCAACTTATACATTTGTTATCTTTATTTCTTCTAAGTTAAGTCCTTCTCTTATGTCATTCTTATGTCATTACTAATGAGCAATCTTACCACACACACCGTAGTAGCCCTTTTAAAATGTGCTCAAACTTCGATATGTGCTAATAAAAGAAAAAATGTTCATGCACAGGTTTGAAAAGTACAAGTGCTAGCAAAGATCAAATTAGAATGAAAATAAATGGTGAAAAGTAGCGAAGGAAGGGAAAGGGCGATGGCCACCCAATCGGTAAGTGCCTGAACACTCGCTATAGCTACGGCCAAAGTAAACTCTACCGTACTTGAAATTTGGTAATCGCAATTATTACCTACACGACTACTCCTGCGAATAAATTGCAAATTAATCTTTGCTTCCTTACTGATCCTCCAGTATTTCCTGCGATATCTACAACGTACGTATTTTTTTATAGTTGCTTTAAAATCAATTCGAGCTTTCTAAAGTAATTTCAATTCCTTTCTACCATAGCATATTTACACATGAAATCTTTTAAATGTCTTCGTGGTTGTAAATGCCTTTTCGAATCTTCTCTGCATCGAAATCTATTGTAAACCTTTGGATACAAAAATGTGTGGCGCGTTTAATTTCAAGGAAAAGGTTTTTGGTTAAGAGAAGAGAACGAAAGCATAGTTTCATCCTATTTCTCACTTCACAGCACACCAACGACTTGCGACCTGGGGGGGATTGAAATCGAATTCTTTAAATTACGCAACGATGATGAAAACGGCGAAGATATCATCGTGTGTTGAAAAAGCAAAATTCTTATATAAGACTTATCTTACAAGTTGTATTTATTGGTCTTCAAGAGAAGTGGAGTTCCTCCCATTTACGGCAGTTTAATGTCATTCATTCAAAGTGGGTTCATCAAAAGAAATACTAATTAAAAAGGTTTATTGCTAAGCATTCTTCGTTTTAATAACTTGTCGAATCCTAAAATCATCAAAAACATCATAAAAGTTTAGCATAACTAACTAATGCTCCTCTCACGAATAATGTAATTTTATCAATAGTTTGAGGCGCAATGCAATCAAGTGAAAATTTTGTTTTTGAATGTTTGGAAAAAAAAAAGAAGAAAAACATGCATTTACTGCTCGCGTGTGCATTCAAACCTGTTGTGCTGTAAGTTTTTCGAAAGTCAAGTCCAAGTCATAAGTACAATTGAAAATTATGCGGCCAAACAAATATCATCAATAATTTGCGCGAATGCTTTCTCTCTTTACTTTCATTAGTAATGGTGTGATATTAGTTTTCATTTTACATCAGTATTCCGAAAATTTTACGACTTTTGCTAATGAATTTCTTATGCGCTTAATTCTGTTTTCTTAACCCGCAAAATCTTTTCTTTCTTGCTTTCATCTGCTAATTCATCAATTGATTAACTATTTGCCATAAACTCTTATAAAAGTACAATGAACTTTGTTCTTCTTTTCGATGGAAACGAATTGAAATTTTTTTTAAAGACTCGTAATGTCGGCTCTAAACCATTGAGAAGATTATTTATTACTTGCTAACCACAAGTCATAGGTGTACAGTGATAAGCTGGACATTTATATATTCATCCGCTAAGAGCAAAGTTCATCTCCAAACCGGCAGTTTAAGCCAGTCACAGTAGTTTGTTTTTTAATTACATTTAACGTGTCTTGAACTCCTGATCTATTGAATTAATAGAAATGCATGCACCTTACGAAACTTATTTAAGTTGTTGTGTCAATCAAGAAAGTCATGCTCACTTTGCCAAGAATCATAAGAATAGTTGTCGCCTCAAATCATTTTATTATATTTGCGGGAGTGTCTGCTATTGGATCGAGATAAGTTTTACACCAATACTTATACTCGATTTGTAGGCCTCAAGTTATATTTTATTGCGCTGTTTGGAGCTGAATGATGTCGACTTTTTCACTGCAATTTTAGATGTTCTCGCAACTCTGTGTTCTTCTTGCTCTTCAAATTACTACGCTGTATAAATTGCCAGTTGTCGGGAACAAAACTTGTTATTAAGAGATTACGCACATTTTCAAACTCCATCTCACGACAGACAAAAAGGTGCATAGATGAATAGGTAGAAGAACAGATACGTAATCGCACAGACAGACGCACATATCGCCACACGGATATCTATACAAAAAAGCTGATGGATGTACATTATTATGCTATTCAGCATAGACGTCCGTATAGACAGCAGCCAATGTACACACAAACAGGTCTATATGCACACATATAGACGGCCAGACTAACGAGCGGGCATAGTTAAAATGGTAGAGAGTTTCAGAACAGCGAATAATATCGATTCATTTTCTTACTTGCTGACGATACGTATATATAGGAGTCGACTTTACAATAATTTCAGCGAAGACTCTTAACCCGCTGCCTCCTGAATGGTTAAACAAATTCTTCAAATTTTCTAAAAGGTCAACAAGTTTCATGCTTAAGGGTAATTTTCTAGGCTCAGTAATGAAACCTAAATAGCTTTCGCGATTCGCTTTTTTATGTTCCCTCCTCTTTGCCAAAGGTAAATTTGATTCGCTTGTACATATAAGTCAACCTTTGCAAACGAAATGCTGTCCGAATCGCTGTTTACATCACTGACCTAACCTAAGTTCTTTTTTTTTTTTTTGCTTTCTTTGGTGTGCTTGTAATTATTATTTTAGAAAAACAAAATGTGTCGAGATGTTATGTCTACAACTTTAATGGTAAATTTTACAACTTGCATACATATGTATTCGGTAGTACGCTTGAACTGGTTTTTAATTTTGCGCAAAAGTGTAATAAAGTGTTATCGAAAAGAGAGAAAAAGAAAACCATTTAAAATCAACACCGCTTGAATAGGCGGGATGATCTTTCTAAACTATTTGGTGCAGTTGTATAGTTGAACTTGTCAAACAAGAACATAAAAAACTTTAAAACTTCATTTATTACACAAAAACTGCGAGCATGTAACATGTTTATGAAAATTATTATACGTACACTACAGTACTTTTCACTTAAGTTAATATTATATAAACGAGTTAAGATAGCGAACAAATAGGTGACATTACAACGTATAGCAAATGGATTTACTATCGCATTTCACATAAACTCTTTCATCAGGCTGTCTTCGAATTAAATTAAATGTAGAAGGAATTTACATCTATAAGCAGAACATGACAGTACAGTGGATTTTGTTATTCCATTTGCGAGGCCTGGGAATATTTTTTGGCCAATTGGTATAGCATTGGTTTGTGAATATGTTGGCGATGTAGAAAAATGCCGAAAGGTTGATCGTTCCCACGGCAGAGGTTGTTACAAAGCGGATTAGCTTGAGTCGTCCAGTCATGAGCTCTTCGCTTACCCCGTTCTACTCATAGAAAGAAAGAGGTGGTTTTGTAGACGGAGTTGCCGGTTTCCATAATAATGATGTTAAAAGCTGTTTGCGACATCTAGAAATACCCCTTCAAGTCTACGTATTAACCTATTCTTTCCATTATACTACATATCTACTTTGCTGGAAAGTTCTGGGGGATCACGTGACAGTGATACGAATAACATCACTAATCTTCAAAAGGAATTTCGTTAGGTGGTGTGACTAATAGCTACCAACAGTACTTTTCCACCCTTTTGGCAACAATTTCAGCTGCCAAGTCGATGTTCGCGGTTGGACACTACTTGGTCGCAACTGCAGTGAATGCTGAGGCGATGAAAGCATAACGTCTGCCGACGAAACACCCACTTGGCTACTGCCTATGCCTCTTTCTCTCTCTCCCTCCCTCTCTCTCCCTCTCTCTTTCTCCCTCTCTCTCCCGCCCTCTCTCTCTCTCTCTCTTGCCAATCCCTGGATGGCATGTCGTGTGAATAAAAGGAAACAATAAGAAAGAAAAATTGTGGAAAGGCCCCTCATTGGTATCCGCATCAAGAAATTAATTTTTGTAGGCAAGTTAACATAAACTTAAAAAAACATAAATTTTTGTTTAAGTTAAGCAACTATGCGAGGGCAGACCGTCTACAACATAAATAAGCGAATGAATAATTGAGAGTAAAGTACAAGAAAGCAAAGGAGGAAGTTAAGCAGCCTCTCTGGCACTCTCCAAGTAAAGAAGATTGCTCCAATCCTAACAAGTACTAACGTATTGAGAGCAACAGTTCTGTGCTTTTTAGTAAGCATAGATTATTAGTTGAAAACCTTCTAACGCGATCACCCACCTCCCCAGGCAAACAAAAATTCACAAAATGCAAATCATAGGAGGTATGAGTCTGCAAACCGTTACGTGCATTTGTAATGAATACCCAAGGTTGGAAAAAATAGTCATGATCTCATTGTACGTACGTCCGCAATAACCGAAATAATGTAACGCAACCAATAGAAGGCATCGATCCCAAACCCGACATATTAGTTCTAAGCACAAGCTATCACGCCGTTGGGCTCATTGACATAACCGCATTTCACAACATATTTTAGAAGTACAATGCATTGACTAATAATTGTGGGTAATAAAGATTCGCCTTAAGGAGAGCATAACTTTTTTATTTGTTTTTATTGCAAATTCTTTAAGAAATGCTTTAGAGCGTTCCATTTATTGAAATTATTTTACGAGCCTTTGAAAAGCGCACGTTTTCTTAAACTTGGCGAAAGAGAACAAATTATAACGAATTATAAAAATATAGAACATACGCAAAGTAATTTAGTGAAAAAGAAAAGTACTGTACCTTCTCTCATGCACGCACCAGGCTTGTATGCGTTGAACAACATTTTACGGCATTACAACTATTGAAGTACTTAAGAGTGCAGAATTGTTTTTTTTTTTTTATTCATTTTTTCTTCTATTTCAAAACATAAAACCAGTGAAGATTTAGTTTGCTTTGTAACTGGTCCCAACAACACTGCATCGTGCAACTTGTTATATTTTATCAGTCAGTTAACGGTGCAAGAGTACTAAATCATACCCGGTGTGGCCGCAGAATCTCAGCATAACATCAACGCAACCAACAACTAATCTCGGTCTTAATAAATATGTATTGTACAGAACCAATTTTCTTCTTCCTCATATATAAACAGATATATAGATATAGATATGTGTATATATATATATATATATATTATGAGTTGATGATATACACTAAAAATCCATGTTATCAAAACGAGATTTTCAACATGAAATCGCACATTAAACTCAAATGCTTAGCATTTTTGCACGAAAAGAGAAAAAAGAAAAACAAAAAAAAAAAATAAAGGTGGAAAAGAAAAGATTGCAAAAATTCTAAAATGTATTTAATTTGCAATTAAATCAAATGGAAAAACAGTTAATGCCTAAGCATTTCCATTTTAAAACGAGCCATAGTTGCAAGCTTGCAATCTTACGAAATGTTTCTTATAAGCAATTTGCAAAAGTACTGCGGTCTCCCCTGAAACGCAAAAATTAATTTGTATTTTATAGTTCTTTTTTTTTTGCTTAAATTTAATATTAAATTTATTTTATTGCGACTTTCTGAATTATCTTAGTTTTTAAAAGCTTTTGCTAAATAAAAATGCAAAGAGAGCAGAAACGTAATAAATTTTTTCATTCAATCTAAGCGAAGAGATAGCTCTTACCGTAAAATGTAAAAACGAAAAATAAAGAAAACAGAACCGTTCTTATCCTCAGCCCATAAAACAATTTAATCTTTGTATGATGTATGGATGCAGCCTAACTAACAATTGACCCCACTTGAGTTCATTTCAACAATTTAAACAATTCTATTAACAATTGAAGCCAAAAATAATGCAATATCTACCCATACTCCAGATCTCTACGTCTTTCACGTTAATTATGTTTAGCTTTTACGAGGCAACGTGTAATTTAATAAATTGGTTGTTGATTTTACATTTGCATTACAAGTCCATGTCTAATCGCTAAATGAAACACAGTCAGCGTTAAGCCAAGCTTGCGCGATCGTGTCTAAGAGTGTGTCTATGGATCGCAGCAATGAAATACTTATTGAAAGCAAATGAGTTCGTGCTTTGAAGCAATTCGTTGATAATTTGATTATGTGTAATGCCTTTCTTATATGCATTCTATATATTACTTAGACAGTAGAGTATTAGTGCAGCAGAGTATTGCTGACTACGTTTCATAAAACTTAAGCTAACGAAACCTAGTATTTTTCCAAATGTATCCTTATATTACATACATATTCGTCAATTCACTTTATTTATCACAGTAGTTTATCGTATATTTATTTATAAGATACTAAGAAAATATTTCCAAAAACTTCTAAAAACAAATAGACACACTGTAGTGGCCGGGTAGTCGGAAAAGTGGTTCCACGAGCTGAAACACGTCAGTGTACCGAATTGCATCAAAATATCTCGAAAATTGAGACCTGTACTCACAAGCAAACAAAACGGACGAACGGACATATAATCCGTGCCCGATTCAAAAAGTGATCGGTATAATAAGAAGTGGATGTATTTCAACTCCTTCTGGCTGTTGCATACGTCCGCACAAACTTAATATATCTTTGTACCACAAGTGGTGTAAGGTTTAATGTTATCCGCTAAAAAGAGGTGAAAGGCATACAAAGCAGTCTGACTTAGCGACGAAGAATAAAAGTTTTCTTTCGTTTTTTCTTTCCTTTACATCTTATGGGTGAACTATATTTTTTTAAATATTTCTGCTTGGTATTGACAATTTTTCATCCATCATGTCAATTGCAGCCGAAGTAAACCTTTTCACGTAGATCTTTAAAAGAAAACACATGTGGCTGCATGTGTGTAGCATAACTAATGCCATCAATAACAGAGACATAAATTATTGTAATCAAACTACTAAGTGTTACGAACACAATTCGGAAAATCCGTTGTCACTTCAGTTCATACAATCACTTGGAGTCGTTTAGTCCTTAAATTGTTGACGCAATTGTTCTAAATTTATTAATCGGATCCACGTAGATTTTTAAAGCAACATAAGCGCCATGACTTTTATTTATTCTATTTTTTTTTTTCATTTGGTATTTGGTCCCAACCAAAGTAACAACACGACAAGTGTTTTAATAATTTTTGCGTGGAATACTGTGAAGCGAGTACCCATTCGTCGTAAGGTTTTTCTCTTTATAAGTTATTTGAATAACAATAAAATGCGATGAACAAATATATAATAACTAATAAGATGAAATAAATGAATTTTTAATTCCATTGTGATAACTGATTCTCTTTGTATACCTTACACAACTTGTGATATCAAAATTGTGCGGACGGTGGTAACACCCAGAGGAACTTGGGATAGACCAACCCGTTATTATACCCATCGATTCAGAAAATGATTCTGAGCTTGTCCGTCCGTACGTCCATCTGATGCCTCTTCATGTATTCTTGTGCTAAACCTACAGGTCACAATTTCTGAAATATTTTAATGAAATTTGCACTTACTTGTTACGGCTCAATAGTGAACGCTATTGAAAATGTTTTATATCGAACAACTTTTACGACCGCTTTGTATATAACGCGTTATTTAAAAAATAAGATATACTTGACTTGACTTGACTTGAGTTTCTTCTAAAGCTAAGTTCGGAAATCAGACTCACTGTCGAACTTAGAAAATCTTCGAATTTTGCAAAAAACAAATAAAAACACTGTTGTGAGTACGGTCCACCATAAAATACCCTACACCAATTCGCTTAATACAGGTATTCGTACAACTACTTTTTAAAATAAGGCCTTAAGACCAATATTCTCCTGTCGAAAGAGTTGTTGTCCGATTCAAACCAAAGGCGTTCGCCCTTGGGCCAAAAAGATTTACTAAAGATATCTCAAAAACTGCAACTTGTAGGTTGAACACAAGAAAACAAGACAGCCAGACGAACAGGTAGATAGAACAGCTTAAATTCAGAATGACTTTCTCAATCGGGCGGTATAACAAAACTTAGGTCTTTCTCAAGACCTTTTGGTTGTTGCATACATCCGTACAAACTGAATATACGTTTGCGCTACAAGCGGTGGAAGGTATAAAAATAAAAACATTTTAAAATTTGAAACCAGCACTTTTATTACATTAAAGGGACAATAATGCAAAAAGGAAACAAACCCTTTTTTTCTCGCTTTATGCCTATATATATATATATATAAATTTAGTTAAGTGTTTGAGACAAAATATAGCAAAGTTTTCCTTTAGTTCAGACGGTCAAATATCGTGCTAAATCCAACCTGCCCTTCGCGGTGCTATATATATCAACTATGGTACCCTAATAAGAGGAAATCATTAATTCTATGATTCATGTTTTAATTTGAATTCCGTAGTGCTGCGCTTAGATAAGCTTCAATCTGCGTTCCCTTGCCTAAAGATTTAGTTAAATAAACCTCATACCACAGGCTTACTAACGGAAATAGTAACTCAGTCGTGTCAAATCAATGATTCAAAAAGACAGCCGTTTTTTAGTTGTTAACTGATACTGCTACTGATAGCTTCGGACAAATTAGTTTCAGTTCATTTACAATCAATTTTAACTGAGTTTATTAGTAGTTCAATATCAATTCGTTTCAATTTCAATTCTGCTTCAAAAGAATTTCAAACCAATTTCACTTACATTTATTGCTTATTAAATTCAGTTTCAATTCAATATCAACTCTTATCAAACGGAATTTCAACTCAACTTCAATTCAATTTCAATGCCAACTGTGCTTCAATTCAATTACAAATCAGTCAATTTAATTCAATTCAAATTCATTTTAATTACAATTTCAATTCCATTTCAACTCGAAATCGATATCGATTTAATATCATTCTTGCTTCAAAATTTATTTCGATTCAATTTCATCTCATTCAAATTGATTTCCATTCAATTATTATTCGCTATGCTTTTTCAATACAATTTGTTGAAATATCGCTCATAAGTCAACACTCAATGGTTATGATCAGGTTAGCTGAGATGCATGTCTAAGATTGTTTGCTTGTGTGCATACATAATGCAATCAAGTTTATCGTCCATAGCAATACAAATTTGCATACAGGAGCTTATTTCAGAATCCAAACAAATTATTAACAAATAAGAAAATTATATTCGGGCGTGATCGAATCTCTTACACCCATCACCGCGATCCTAAAACAAAAAGGAAAAGAACTAAATTTTCACACCGCATAATGTCGTGTGGGTGTAAAATACGGAAAGCAAAAATATTCACAATTTCTGTTACATGGGCTTGTGGGCATTGTAGGCATGTCCTTTGAAAAGTTTAACTCATTTTCAACTTCTTTTTGAAGACGATATGTTCATCCTTGCGAACGGGAAATGTTCACTACAGATATTGGACAGTTGCGCAGACGGGCAGATGAACACACGAACTTGCTTAGATGCATTCCGAATTTGAAACTGGCCAAGAATTTATATGTCTTAAGGGGTTTTTACAGCTTGCTTCGGCAAGTTCGGTTCTTGAAAAAAAGTTAAATTATGAAACAATTCAAAATTGTGGAGGGGTGTCCGATTTTCTCCATTTTCATACAGGTGCTGTAGCATCGCCCATAGACTATATATTCAAATTTTTGTAGATCTACCTGCTGTAGTTTATGAGTAACGAGCAAGAAACCTATTTTTTACTCTTCTTGAAACACAGAGGTGTAGTACTGTAGGCGTGTTATTCGGTCGATTGGCCCACTGTCAATACCCACCTGCGTGCAAGAACGTCCACTGTTTCTGCCAAATATGAAGCCGTTAGCTTCATCTTTACGGCCAGGAGAATATTGACAACAGACACTACGGAGACCGACAGACGGACATGCTTAAATTAAATACATATACTTTGTCAGATGTGTGAAGCTTCCTTCTGGGCATTGCAAACGTTTCGCCCCACTCAATATACCAATCATCAGCTTCTGTGATAAGTATAAATATAAACGAGAAATATTGGTTTGCACATGAAAGAATGCCTTCTGTAATGATGTGGTAAAATCTCATCATTACAAATCTCTATGTGGATCAATGTCTTCGCAAAGAGCCATCTCAAGACTAATAGCTTTAAATAGCCTAAGATTCTGCATTGTCATATATGTGTTTGTGTTTGCAATCGAAATTAAAGTAAACCTTTTCTTCAAGTGCACTTTAAACACCGATTCGTTTTATGATGCAATTACCATACCACTACTTCTAGCGGTCGCAAGCTGACTTTAATTTTATTAAAAACTGTAAAACTACTTTTCGAGCGTTTAGTTGGTTAATCAAACAATTTACACTGTCTGATGTTTAATGAGTTTACAGCATTATTAATTCTAATAATAATAATTATCTATAAAGTGTGCTTCCTGTTTGTCGCCAAACGGAGCTAACGGTATATCGAATGGATAGTTAGTTCTTGTGATGAATGTGAAGTTAACTGAATTCTTAAAAAACAAGTTATAGACAAAGTCTTTGGATTAAAGCATTGAAACCACATATTTAATGGTTTTAATAAGCATAACATGTCGCCAATTGTTAAACTATTTCTGGCACGCAATCGAACATGAACACTTTTTTTTAATTAACGCAATCAATGCTAGAAAAACGCCAAGATTTCTTCTTGCTTTTTTTATTCGCAAATAAGCACCAGTTGCTCAAAAAGAAATTCTTAACTACTTTATCAACCTGTCATCTCTAAACACACTCTCGAATCAATGCAATAAGGTTTTCCCCATTACAGCAAGACATAGCAGACAATTGTTGCTTTTTAATATTTCAAATGGTAGTTTTGCTTAATAATATGCGCTATGGCGAGCAGGCCTTGCTGTTGATCGTATAAGCAAAGCAATGTTACTATAAATTTCTATAAATCCTTCGATCACTTTCGAAGACATGGTCATAAAGCATGCAAAGCTCCAACATTTGTTGACGACTTTTCTTCAGATCAAATCACCTTTAGACACCTACAGTCACTTCTTGTTTATCTGATCTTGTTCTCGAGATATACCCATTTCTCCCAAAAAGGGACTGTTTTCATCTCTTTTCTTTGTCGACTTGCCGCACTCAAGCAGTAGGAAGTTAGCCGCTATTTGAGAGTAAGGTCCCTACTTTATTTTATGATGAAAATTGGCCCTTAATAGCAATTCGATATAGGAGTGAACAGTGTTATGTTTGGACTAAATAGTTCTATTTTGCGGATTACATGTCTATGACTGCATGCCTTCGTTTGGGAAGAAAGCTTAGTTTTCGGTACTTTATGGCGAGTAATAATAGAGTCTTTAGCAAGAAAATTAATTTCGCTTTGTTTAAACTAAGAGCGCTAACGTTTCGGGCCCTTTCTGGTTAAAGGTTTCCGATAAATGGAAAGAAACAAGATATAGTTGTAAGTATTTTATTACGGAAATGATTGAAGAAATGTGCTAGAGCATCAAGTAATCGGCTTTGCTCGACTACAATGTATTTACTTGCTTTCACATATCATATTATATACCGTTATATACTTACTCAACGTACTTTTCTTTATGCACCTACCTTAAATACGGTCTGTCTGAATTTGGCTTTGGACTGTTACGTGGTCAAGTATTTGGGAAACGCGACTATCAAACCGATGTACACGAGCTGATCAATGCTTAGCGCAGTAGATTACAATTGATGTTTATGGTCGTAGACGCAGTGAGTGCTCAGTCCGTAAAGACATAACATTTGCCGCAGGGGGCCATAAGTGTCAAGCTGTGGCCTTCTTCTACCTCCCTGACCCCACTTGTTTGTGCAACTAGTATAGTTGACAAAGCTAACCCTTTTAATGATAGAACTCCGCTTATAGTTAATACTTTTAAAAATTCGTAAAGGTCGGTCCCTTTTTTTTGTGTTAAAATTGCACAGGATGCAAGAGTCTTAAAATAAAGTACAACTTTCTCAGAGGTTATGTATGGAAATCATGAGTACATTACGAGAGAGGGGTCCGAAATTACTGAGAAAATCTTCAAGTAAAGTAAATTTCATCCACTAAACGAATAAAAATAACCAAAGAAGAAAAGATTTATTGCATATGCTCCGTGAAGAATGCGCGAAAGTAAGAGAATAAGATAATTTTATCAATGCCACGAATCATGGTAAGAAGTAATATAGGAAACGCGTTGACCATAAAACACAGTTTTTCGTATAACATAGCTGCTGCCTGACCGCGGTAGTGGTTAAAAAATTCATTTTCTAAAGCGAAGAAATTTTAGACTTTTACAGTTTCGTGCACAAATGTTTATATAAAATACTTCAAGCATAACGTTATCTTATTTATTTATTTCTTATTATTTTTTATGTTTTTATTTTGTACACTTTAGAGAAGGCATTCATAAACATTCGCTTAAAAAAAAAAAAAAAAACAACAAAAAAGTTTAAACATTTGCATATTATATACGATATTTTTTAATATCGTCTACGTCTACGTCTACGTACATATGTAAGGAGGGTTGTTTCGAATATAGGTGCGAGTATTCTATATATATATTTGTGCATTTACTGTAGCGAGATATTGCAGTTTGTTGACTTGAAGAAGAATACCTTAGGAAAAAGTTCTCACATTCTAACCGTTGTACGGTGTCAATCAACGTAATGATAGGTTTTTGTTGTGCTTTTGTATTGTCTTCCCGATGAATTTGAAAGGGAATTTAATTAACGTTAATGTTAGCGCGATGATATTCTACTGAGAATTATTTTTTATTTCTCTTTCCCCTTTTCTTTTTTGGTTTTCGTTTGATGTATGAGTTGCACATGCACTTAATGGTTCGTTGGTTATGAACAAATATGTACATGACTTCAAAAAAGACGTTTTGCCATCAAAAGTAAACGCATCCAGTATGCGTTTATACCCAACGCAGATTTCAAAAGCTCTTACTGTAAGTAATTTATGACCAGAATAGAACAAATCTTCTCCAATACTTCATACTTATGTCCAACTGTCCATTTGATTTATAGAATAGAGTGTAACGAAATTTAGGCCATTTTTTCTTTTCTATTTCATGTTTTTTTTTTTTTTCTTGTAACATTAAGCAGGTTCAGTTGCTATTATTAATACGAATAAGACAACTTTAAACGCGGACAAGTAACACACTTTTACCAAAACAAATTTGTTACATTTTTTTAAATTTTGGTGGTCTCTTTTTAATAATATACTTACCCTGGGTAAGTAAGCAAGCAGACGTATGCGAAACCCAGAGGAGCTTAAGATACACCTCCTTTTACTATATAGGAAATGTTTCTGAATCGATCTAAGCTGGTTTGTCTATCTGTTCACCAATCAATCAATGCTTACACTTGTTTTTAGTATATGGCTGTAGTAGTACAATACCACCTAACGCTACAAAAGCTAATTGTATTGGTCATGAGCTATTATAAGTACACGTAATGGAAAGCAATATTTTTCAAGTCAAATTCGTGTGCTCGACACTTTAGTTTAAACATTTGCGGAACGTTTGCATTTTTTTTATGGAAAAACATCGGAAAATGAAACGTCTTTCAATAGTTTATGAATGAAGGACACACTTGGAATTATTTGCTTCTAGAGTTCTAGACTACTTTCCATTGGACCTGCACGGTGGAAGGCGGACATTGGGGTTCCAGAGGAGAGTACGTAAGCCAAAAAATAGATATTTCGGCCAAATCTCATTTGTTCTGTTCCCTCCAATCATTAAATAACTGGGATGGAAAACGAAGCCTTGGCTTACAAACCCCTAGCTCAACTTTGAAAACGGATGTCATCCCCTCAGAATGACTGTCATACTATGTGAAAAAGAATCCATAAGAGACTTGGATCGAAAACTTGAGAGAGAGCGAGAGAGAGAGAGAGATTTGTTATATGTTTTATTAGAGGGCTTTCCTTAGAATAGATGAATGAATTACCCCTGAAGTACTTGTCTTACTGTCTAATTTAGAAAGCGATGAGGATAGCTTGCTAACAGTATTAGTTTATGACCAAAACAGCTGCAAAATCGTAACTTGATATTGATAAGGTGGGGGACTACAAAGATCTGTTTCTTAACTCCAAGACCACAATATATGTAAAAAGGAGGATTCTTTTTTTACGTACAGTACGTCTTCGACTCTCGTCTTTCTATGAGGCTCATCGACTTTTAGGAACATTTTAAAGTCCAGAGGAGCTAAGATCAAAACAAACGAGCTAAACTCGCTCAAAAACCAAGGTGATATTAACAGTTTTCTTCGACAATCGTCGGATTGCGCTTTTTAGATTCCTTCTCCCGTGAGCGAGCGATTGGCAAAAAGACGTTGGAATTGTGGAATTGGATGTCTCTTGGTTTTTGCATCACGATAACGCGCCTAGTCCCATGTGACCTCAGACTATTTCCTAGACAGAAAGACTACAAAAACTGTTTCGAGGATTGGACTAAACACTGGTATAAGTATATAGCATCTAGAGGGAAGTACTGTGAAGGCGATGAAATAGGTTAGGAAAAGATAAAATTAAATTCGTCTTATTGTGTGAACACGGTAGCATTGTATGTAGCACGGTAGCATATGTATATAAATTTCATTGCTTGATTCGAATAATATAGTGTGGGCCAAATACGCTTAATATGGTTTATCGATTGTGTTCTTAAAATATGAAATAAAAATGACTTGGAAAATCTATCAAGTGAGCAGAGTTTTTTTCGTGTAAAATTCTTTTTATCTAAAATAAAAATAACTTTAATATGTGTTGTAAGGAAAACCATCAGTAGAGCAAAAAAAAAAAAAATAAATAAAATTTATAATAAACTTAAGATTTTCTTAAGAAAAACTTGTTTCTGCTGTAAGCCAAGAGGCCGACAAAGACTAAGATTAATTCAACATTTATGACATAGATGACGCTTCCAAAACGGTCATCATTGAAGATAATGCATAAACATGTATATATATATATATATATATATATGTTGTAGTTGCAAACACTTTCACAAATTCTTTGCAATAGCAATGACAGCAATATCTGTGTTACCAATGACTTTCAATTTCCTCGTTTTCATTGCACGCGTCAAACCAATGCCTACACTTTGTCAAGAACTTTTTGTTTGCCTGACCTACTTATGTTTGCAGGCATACTGGTAAATATGCACACAAGTGCATATAAACACTTTAATGCTGGCAGTCCGGGGCGATAATGCTTATCATTTAATAATTTATGCAGAAATAGGCCTTAATTCAATGGAAAATATCTTACGCGCTGAAATGAAAGTTAAGCTTAAAGAACCTGTTTGAAATGATTTTAGAAGAACGAGGCAGACTTAATCCCAAGGTAATAACTTGCATATGAAAATGTACGTACGTCCAGTTTATTTACAAAAATATTGGAAAGTTTATTATAATAATTCTAAGGCTAAGAGTAGCATATCCAGCGCACACTAGGCCACGGAAAGTAAGTCTCGTCTCTACTTTTATTCCAAATGTGCTTCTTTTCAATTTGAATTGTTTTCATGGTCAGTTAAAATGCTTTGCCTTGATTTATTGATTATTACAATGAGAATTTTAAGAGATTGCCTGATGCGTTTTACCTAAAGTGAGGACTAGGAGAGCTTAAGGTATTTGTAACACACATTCATCAAGATACGTTTTCAAGCTGTTTGACGATATCTTTAAGCAATAAGATGTTTTTATGCACCTTGAATAGTTTGGAAAAATTAAAAAATTATCTTTCTTCAAATCAACGAGGAACAGAAGCAAGCATTTTCTAACTTTATTTTGCCTGAGTTCATCTTTTAGTGATTAGAGAGAAAAATAACAATAACTTGAATTTTTTTCATTCGTTTCTTTTACTTTCCTTTTGATTTCATTTCATGTTCCATTATAGATATAGGATATCCTAACACAGCATATGGTGTATCAGTGCAAGAACATTTATATCAACTTCTGCGATTTTCAAGACTATGCACTGCGAGGTACCTTCTGGAATTTCAGGAAATTGGGCAATTGTTTCGTTTACTTACATTGGCGCACGTTCTTTCGCACTTCAATCCCTTGAAAGTAGCAATGACAAAAGGATAGAATAATGACTTCTACTTAACAATTTATCGTGACGACACCACGAGTTGACTTAGAGTATGTAACGACTTAAGGACATTCACTTAGAGCCACCGAAAGAAAGATCTGAGCAGATTTTATCCAAAAATCAATCGCTTCCCAATCCCGTCTTTCGTTCTCTGTCCTGCTTATACCTAACTTAACCTAACCTGCTCGAGAACTTTATCTGAACAAACAAAATGTGATCTCAAGCTGAGTGACGACATGAAGTCCTAGCGATGGTTTTAAGATTAAGAACCAAAAAGAATTGAAACTAAGATTAGTAGGAAAAGTGTAGGAAGAAAGAATTTGGGAATTGTATCACGTCGCGTCTATGATAGGTTCATACGAATAGGAAGAAATTTTAGATATTGGAAAAATATGAATAGAATGGCGTAAGCCTAGGAATTCAATACACAATTTTTCGATAAAGTGATGCTCCAAAGATATCGAAAGATATCACGGTAAGAAATTGGGGGTAAGAAGTTGAGCGCAAACGGAAACACTAGCAAGAAAAGCACAAGACAGTTTCCAGGGATTTTTAAACAAAGTGCGAGCATATGTTGTCTTTTGCAGCTATCGAATGCTTCGGTAACGAAAATATAACGAACAGAGGACACCACTACATATAACTGAATATATTTGGCTTGTTAGAAGTTAAACAATTCTCCCCTGATTATTTTTATAGCCATCGCCACTTGTGAGACAAGGGCACATTAAGTTTGTACGGATGTATCTAACATCCAGAACGACTTCCGATAGACCCACCTTCAATTCAGAGTCATTTTTTAAATCGGCTTAATTATGTCTGTCCATCTGTCCGTCAGCCCTATTCATTTATATTTCTTTTGCTCAACTGACATTTTTTCGAGATTTGGATAAAATTTAGTACAGTGACGTGTTTTGATATATTTAATCGTCCTCTATTGATATATTTAATCGTCCTCACGAAACATTGACCTTTTCATGGCAACGAGCTCTGCATTTTAGCGTGTTATAATCAAAGTCGATAGAAAATAGTGATTTCAACGGACGGTCTTGCTCAACTATAGCGTTTTAACTTATTTCCAGTTCGTTTTAAAAGTCTACCTTATGCAAAACAGCAACAAATAATAGCATTTTTTTTATTGATTTTGTTTGCAAAAGCATATAATTACCGTTTTGCCTGCAATACAATTTGGATCGTTCCCATCAAAATTATAAACGCTGTGCATTTATAGGAGCGTAATATACACACAAAAAGTATAAAGCGTTCATCCATCTTAGCACGTTATTTATTCGTTTAATGCGGGTCAAAAGTGCAAAAACAAGCAAATCAATCATCGGTTCATCAGTAGTTCGGCATTGTGAACGTAACAGAATTGTTTACTATGTGGAATTATCGTAAATTATAGTTCACCTTGACAATTTAATCATTGCCATCTAATCTCGTGTAAAACCACACAATATAACGCATGTAAGGCGTAACCAATTAAGTTTTTTCTGCATACCCGTTGGTTAACGAATTCAACGCAAAAAAAAAAAACTCCAAATTCATCCGTTAATAAGAAAAAGGCGCAAGCCCTCCAAGTAATTTCGCTACGATTACCACAAACAAAAACGTGCTCCAAACTTGAAGTAATTTGCTGGCCCTGTCAATACTTTAAAGTATTTTAAGTTACGCCCAAACTGCAGTTTATTTTAGTATGTGTTAAGGATTTTTGTTTTTTATGCTTTTTGTCGAAGCACAGGTTAAGAAAAACGAATTGCTTGGAAATCATGTTTTTATCAAAGCAAGAATTCCCAAGTTATGCGAGTGAGACGTGGAACCTAAGTTACGTAAAGATCTTGAGTGCCTCAGTCAAAACGTTCCATGCTTAAATTTAAGAATGTACGCTTCAGAAGTAATAACAAGCTCTCCCTTTCGTCATCTTTACATCTTCACGTAAGAGAAACTCTAGCCAACAGTGATACTAATTGTAGTTCATACTAAGCTACTATCTATACCTGCACTTGTGGCACACAGTATATGAAGTTTGTGAAGATGTGCGTGACACCCAAAAGGTCTTGAAAGAGACCAACTTTTTTTATTATACCGATCGGTTCCGAATCATTTTCTGAATGGATTTAATCTCGTCTATCCGTTTGTCACAAATTTCTTGCGCGTTTTCTTGGACCGTTTATATCCATCCCTAGAGCTTCTTCTCCTATAAGACCTTTACACCAAATTCTAATTTAAAACATTTTATAATGAAAATAGGTGAAGAATGGTAATTTTTGACTACAAAAGAAATTATCATTTCCAGGTTAGGAACACATTAGTTCATGTCTTGAGTTCTCTCCCGCGCAAGCAGTCGTATAAAAAGTAAAGACTTACGGGGTAATGGAGTTATTTTATGAATAAGTGCAGTGCTGTATGATATTTAATTGTCGGCTTTGCCCGACTGTAATAGTTTTCCCTACTTCCTCGTGCACAAATAAATCAACCGACAACATTGTAAACTGAATTTTGCGGTTAGACTTCTATACGTTTGACTAAACACAACACACAAACCCTTCAATTATAAAACGAAACCATTTATTGTGGGAAAACATATAAAGTACGTGCATACAAATGCTTATCATAAAAGTGCAGTATATTCCAATGTCCGGGATAACATATATATACGAGCGCAATGCTATTTTAACCTTGCTAGTGTTAAACTAATTACCATGTAAAGTCGATACCTTAGATTTGGTCATTGAGTTTTTTTATTTGCACTATTTGGAAGCTGAAGTTTGACAGGTAGTCTTTCGCTCATTTTATGGTCGCATGCCGAGCTCAAAGATATGCATTACATATCCCTTAGAAGATATATTTCAGATCTGGGGGGTAAGGAATTGATTATCTCTCGGCTCTTCATTCATCGGGCTCATATGTTCCTTTTCAGAATTTTCTAAGTTGCAAGAAAATATTTTAAAAGCAGATGATAGGTGAAACTTTGCTGAGTGCGCCTGTGAATACATCCGCAAGGATCTCAAAACAAAAATTACTTCCATAAGTAATATATAAACAGAAGATTCATTTGAAATAATTGTTAAGTCCTTGTGGAAACTTAACGTTAAATTGAGCCTGGGAGCGGCTTGGATTCTTCCCATGTATATTGGTAAGAAGGGAGCTTTGTTAGCCTTAAAAGTTCGTGGCAGATGTGTTATTAATAAAATGACTAGATTTCTCCATAAGTCTTTTGCTAAATATTTAAACCAGTGCGGTAGACTTTACTTTAATCGTAATCACTTGCCGTTAATTGTTATGTCCAATTATTATTAGGAACGAATTTTCATTAAAAAGCATTGAAAATTAGATTTCGTTTTCGTAGGGACGATTAAATGCAAACAGGTTCACACAAAATGTAGCCGTTTCAATCCACACGTTTTCACATTAAGTTAGAAAGCCGAAATAGTACTATTAAGCGACGCCTTATTTTGGTAAGTCGTCATACGAGAAATGGTCGACAAAGTAGTCCGATCCGAATCATTACCAACAGTGTTCGTTCTTCGCTCAAAACATGCCGACTTACCATCAAAATATTTCAAAACTTGCGACCTATAGGTTCAATACAAGAGAATAAGACGGATAGACAGACGGACAAGCTTAGGTCGAATTATAAAGTGACTCTTTACTTAACATACCACAAACGATGTAGGGTATAAGAAGCATAAAAAATTATGATAATTCAATTAAAAGCAAAAAAATTAACAAAACATAAAAAAAATGTGTATATAAAAAAGATAAGAAATTTAAAAAAATATAAAAAATGTAAACATCAAAAATATAAAAAATATGTTTTATAGGCGACATAAAAAATAATTAAAAAAAACATAAAAGATAAAAATATTTGAAAAAACATGCAGAAATATAAAAACAAATAAATAAAACAAGAAAAATTAAATTACATATGAAAATATAAAAAATGAGAAGAAATGCAAGAAATTAAAAATATAAAAAGAAAAATAATAAAAGACAAAAAATTTTCCCGCTTATTTAACGTCTTGCCCAGTATATTACAAAGTTATAACGTAGTATTTTTTTACGCATTCAATGATAATTACTTTTTATGCATATCGAAATTGAAAACGAAGAAAGATCATGTGAACGGACATGTGGAAAAAAAATGAAAATTAAAAAATAATTCTATTACATTATGCTAATGATGATGCGTAGAAATGCTGTAATCCTCTTAAACGATGCGTTTAAAGGAAAAACAACAACAAAAAATACTTAGCTAGTAACTAAAAGGACCACCCAAGGTGTGTATTAAAATCTACTGCCAGCATTAATTAGGCTTTTTGTCAATTCATGTCTGTCGCTAAAATAGTTAATGCTTTAAAGGGACATTTTTCAAAGAAAGAAACCGAAATAAACCGCAAAGTACCCAATACCTGGACGAGATATCGAATGACTGACTCATTCATTCACTCACTTTATGATAATGTTTACGGGCAATTAATACCACCGGTTGTTTATACACAATAAGTAAAGTAGCCAAACAACTCGCAATGGCTTAGAGTCGATACAATGAATAAAATGAATTTCTCACTCTTTCTCTCTCTCTCTCTCTCTCTCTACCTATTTCTTGTTGAAAGCGACTGACTTTAGCAAGTGTATTGAATGGTCAAAGCTTGCAAAGCATTTCTCTCATCGTCTAGCGAAAAGCTACTAAATCCTGTATACAAAATTATCATTGAGTTAAAAGGCATGCATTTACTTTTGTTTCTTTTGCTTTTATTATTACATTATTATTTTTATTTTTATTTTTATTTTTGTTTTTTTTCATTTCATTTCTTTAATGGCTTTCGCTTTGGAGGGATTTTGAGTTGAGCTCGCACATCCAGACACTCCTTAAATATGTCAATAAAGATTATGGTTTTATATTTCGATGTTGCGAAATGCACTTGACGGTGAAATACGTAGTAGTGTTATAGAGAGCCACTGAACATACACCGCACATATACATATACTATCGCAAGGAGC
Organism: Glossina austeni; assembly: GCA_000688735.1. Lineage (NCBI taxonomy): Eukaryota > Metazoa > Arthropoda > Insecta > Diptera > Glossinidae > Glossina > Glossina austeni. Next base: position 371,792 of record KK502658.1, read on the forward strand.
AATGGATTCGCGAACGGAAATTTAAAAATGTTGAATTATTTTTTATAATTATACAAAATGACTTTGTGAACATAATCATTACGTTCGACAAAGAAAATGTTGATACATAAATCAAGATTATTTCACTTATACACATATACGTGGAGACTTACACATACACAATACACAATAACAGCCATGCATAATATGGTATACTTTACGATATGCTTGGTTGTCATGCTGCCAACAAATAGAGCTTCTGTGGTAAGTGGCAAGTGGCAAATGGACTCGTGCACGCAAACAAAAGATTTACTTGCGCTGTCGCGGAGAACGCTCACTCTCTAAAGTAGATTTTATAGATTCTGCTTGAATTAGTGCGACGATACAAAGCACAAAATATTAAATGCGGGAGTATAGAGAATAAAAAAAAATGTGTATATAAAAATAAAATTCAAATCAGGCAAATGTGAAACGATAAGAAAAATAAGAAGAAAAATTATTCACATCTTGTAGCCTAACAAGCCATCGCTTGCATCAACAATCGATTTATGATCGTCTCATCTTACTTTCATAAAACTTATCGAATGTCTTGTGTCGTAAAGTGTTTGCCCAACAGCTTACCTGACAGTGGACTTATATGGAAAACGACTGATTGTAAAGATCTGATGGCAAAGGAAATCTGTTGAATATGATTTATCAACCATATGAAGCTAAGAGGCTTTGCCCGCCAATGCACGTTAAATGAATAACGCCGAGGTTATAAAGTAACTAAAAAGTTGTTTATATTTACACCATCGACTTTTCGAAAGGACTATAAAAATAGAGTTATTGTTAAGCATTAAATTTAAATTCGCATCCTTTCCTCTTATCTTAAATAACCAATAAATAATTGTGAAGGTGAAGTGAGTTGACACTATAGGCTTTTGTGCGTACATGTCCCGTACGACTAATTCTTTTTATTTCTTTTGTTTCCTTTCGATATCGCTAGAGGGGAATCAAACATAACCGAAACATAACAATAACAATGCGATGCGAGGTATGAAAAAAAATTGATACATAAAAGCCATTCGAGAAGATATTAAATTAGTTACCGCATTAAGGACCAAAATTATGCGTAAAGACAAGAGTGTTTCTGCCGCTGGCAGATATGCATCCTGGACTTGTTTCTAATTATTCTTTTCTCCTCATTCTTTGTTTCCAATCATTAATTACCTAATTTTGTGGTATTTTCTCCATTCTTCAATTTCTTGTATTCTTTTTGCGTGGCTTAAAATGATATTTAGATTTATAAGAATAGGGTCCCTTGAGTCTCTTGAGTGACGAAAGCTGGCTTCGATACGGGTTTCTGTGCTTAACTCTAATCAACTGCGTGTTTTTGCAACGAATCATACCACGATGCAACTCCCTGTCATTTATAAGAATCATGGGAATAATTAAAACGTTATTGCGTTTGCTAAACCGTCCTCGACTTCTGGTGCACAAGCGTATTAAGTTTGTGCCGATGAAAGCAATACCTAGCAGGACTGGAAATAGATGCACCTTTTCTTATACAGATCGACTCAAAGAGTAATTCGATTCACAATATAGCAAAATAATCGAATTGCTTTCTAAACTTGTCCGTTTGTCCATCCTGTTTCGTTATGTTCAACCTATAGGCTGGAGTTTTAGAGACATTTTGATGAAATTTGCAACATTAGAGTTTTTTGGACCAAGGACGCACGTTGTTGAAAATGGCTCGAATGGGACCACTCTTTCAACTCCTTATGTTGAAAAATTGTTGCCTATCGGTAGGACGGTGTAGGGTATTTAATGGTGAGTCGAGCCAGTCTTTTTACTTGTTCATAATTTGAATTCATTTACTAATCCAAACTAGCCATGTATTAGCATATAAATATAAAGAGCATATACTTTTTAACTCTGATGAAACACAAAGGCTTGTCGTGATTCAATAAGAGTTAAAGTTCTTGATGCGCAATGGTTCTCCATGTCCATTATTCTTGCTAAGCAAACTGTATTTTATTGTACCGTGTAAAGATTCCAGATATTCCTCTTGCTGACGTTTTTCACAGAGCCAATTATGAGTTTTATTTTCCTTTTCTGAGTTCTGCACAAGAACTTTAATGCCAACCATCATTTATTCACTATTTCTAACAGAATCAGTCCAGCGTTTGTAGTTCAGCTACCAGCTTGACTGCCACTTGTCAGTCTATGCCTGTTTCGTAGTCGTTATTGTGATCTTTTCTTTTCGTTTTTTATCTTCTTTTCTAGTGCTACTTTAGTGTTATTTTTAATCGTAGCATTTTATACCCAGCACCCGAAGGGAAGGGGACGTATTTATATATTAGCGAAACGTTTATCGCACCCCAAAAGAAAGCTTCAAAGAGCCTATAAAGTCTATACATACTTTTCACTACCATCAACTTATAAATTGAGCTAGACGTGTCTGTCCATCTGCCCGCCTATATATTATCTGTGGAAAACGTTAGTCTGGCCGCAAAACTAATGCTATGGGCTGCAAGTCTAGCAGCAACATTCGAAGTTCTTGCAAATGGTTCAAGTAGGACACGCTCACAGTGCAACATATACTGAGAGCACCTCTGCTTTGTCACTTTATTGTTCATTACTCATAAAGACAAAAGATAAAATGCAGCCAATCCCAACTCTCTCGTGTTCGCTTTCGTCATTTTTAATATAAAGGTGGTAGGTGCGTAAAAAATTCGGTCACAGCCGAATATAATTTCCTTACTTCTTTTAAATTAGTTTTTAAGAATTTTTTTGATTGAATTTATCTTAACCTTCATGTATTAAACGTGCGGATTTCTGGCTGCTTTTAGCCAAATGGAACGAAACAAATAAATAAATGTTCTATAAGTTACCGTACCGTCTACTGTGGGCGTGGTCGCAGGTGAAACACACTCGTTTCTTCGTTTATAGCATAATTTAAACATCTCAAAAGAAGTCGCTTTAAAAATGAATTTACCCCGAAAATTAATTAATGCGTATCCTTTAGTACGCAGAAGAATCTCCCATAACATCACAGAATCGTTTTGTGTGATACAAATCCATGCTGTGCGAGTCACTTGGATTATACAAATACGTGATGTTCACAGCCTAAAGCGATTAACTTACTGTTACGTTTAAAACAACTTTCTTTAATAACCAGGCTTAAAATACTACATGTGCAGCAACAACAATTTTTATGGCTGTTGTACACTAAATGTTCATTTCTTCGCAGAAAAATATTCATCAATACATAATTTGTACCTTTATTTTGTAGACTTGATCATTACATTAACTCTTCAAGCTAAAAGGTAAAGCGAGTTATACGAGCCCCCTTTACCAAGTTTTCTTCCCGACTATTAATGGTCGTAGCTCTAGTCCATGGCCAGTCGATAAAAATATAACACTTGCTGATTAGACGCCCAACCAGGAGGCAGCGAGTGTTTTCTATCTCCTTTTTTTTCACCTATAGAGCATATTTCCCGAACGACCAGTCACTTTAAAAAGAAGAAAAAATCTCCGCCTCGTGCTTTTTGGTACCCAAGCACTTGACAGGACTATAAAGTTTATCATTTTGCTGGAGAAGACTAAGCTTTTTAGACCATATCGACATAATGGCAATGATTGTAAACTCCTTTCTTCGTTTGTTTTCGTTTGCGCGCTCCTAACGTCTCAAAGTTGAGGATAAAAATGTAAGACTCAACGGTCATAAATCATGTTTGAAAATGAACGGAATTTACTAACCAACCTGCTCGCCGAATAAGCAAAAAACCAAAATTAAAATCATAACGAAAAATTTTTTATTCCTTCTCTTAAATTACTTTGATAATTAATTTATTGATTTAAAGCCATATTAGGGATTTAAGAGCATTTGCTGAAACTGGTTTGATTTTATTGTAAAACAAGAAATCCATAACTTATCGCAAAGTCAATCGTTAGAGGTTCGCTTGTAATTAGAAAATCAGTCACATAAAATTGTATTTTTACTACTTGTTATGATGCTGGAAATTAAAATTCTTATGTCCGTTTCGTAGTTACAGCAATTCTCAAACTTTATTATTATTAACGGATCGTAAAGTAATAAAAAGCAAGTATTCATGCTGGATAACGAAACAATCCGTAGTAAAAATATGAAAACAAGTTTAACTAAGCAAAACGTTGCTACTTAAGTCTCCTTGTATCGTTTACCTTGTAGTTAAACTATCTTTCATTGCTAAGCTTAACTAAGATCAAAGCCAATGATGCGAGTTTATGCAAATCCAAACCCATACACACACACACATATACACACATATGTATATATATATTGAACATTTGCATTTATTGAGAAGGACTCTAAATATGTTTTCCTACAATAAACTGATAAAAGATTAAAGATGTAAATTTTTGCAAAGAAGTGAAGAAAAAAATACCATTAAAACGAATCTTTAATACCCTTCTTCAATATTATTTTGACTTTGCTAAAAATAATTCTTATGCCTCTTGCTCTCAACGCACACATGTTGCATGCTTACACTCTTAAGCACAAAAGCAGACTGAATGATGTAAAACGATTGCCTTTTTTCGTAAACGGTAAACGAAAGCTACAAATAATCACTACGTTCGCTATTAAGACGCAGTGCTTATGGGTGAATCACTTAAATATTACTTTGAGTGAATCACCAGCTAAGTGAGTAAGTCAAACTAGGAAAGACTGCAAGACTCGTTTAACAGCTTACTAGAAAAAAGATTTGAAAATACCCGACCGAATTTATATATGAAATCAATTACTTTATGCGTAAGCAAGCATAAGTTGTCTCTATTCATCAATTAATGGATTAGAACTGGTGTACTATTATCGAATCAAATCATTGGGTACTCTTTTCTAACAGAAGTGTACCAGAAGTACCATTCCGCACAATCATAGGGCATAGGTTAAGTTATTTAACTTTTCTATATAAACAAGACTTATAACATTTTACCTCTAAAACGTAGGAAACGTGCGAAAATATAAAACGTACGAAGTCCTTTTTAAAACCTCCTGACAGCAAATAATTTGTTCCTAAAAACAACACTTATAACATTTTGCCTCTGAAACGTAGGAAAGGAAAAAAACTCTAAGACGTACGAGGCCCTTGGAAAAGGTTCTTTACAATATTAGCAGCTTAGTGTTAATCTTTTCTAAAAATGCGCTAAAAGACACTTAACATACCCCTAAGAAATAATAATTTATTTGAATTATTTTTAAGATCAAAAGTCTCTTTATAAAAAGGGGCTACAAAGAGGAATCCATTATAAAAATATGTTTAAATCCTTTATAGGAACAAGACTCCTGTTTCTAAAGCGTAGGAAAGCCCTCTTTCTCTTTTAACAAAGAAAGACTAAAAAAAGTCCTTTATAAACCTAAAGCAAATAATAATTTATTTGATTTATGAAGACTTGAAGAGACAAGGCTTATAACACTTTGGTTTTGAATCATACGAAACGGCTACTGCTGCGCTTTTTCCACAAAAACGAATCCATCGCAATCCTCCGGCAAAATATAATCTATTTGTAAAATCAAATCTTATGCTATTTTGCTTGTCAATCGCGTATCTCGTACCATCATAAAAATGCTTTGATAAAGGATTAGAAAAACGGATAGATTGCAACTCTGCACCAAATAATCATTTATTTAATTTTTTTATCAAAGAAAACTTACACCGTTTTGCTTTTTAATTATAGAAATCGCCCACTCTTACTCTATTTTAACAAGGACCGCATTATAAACGCATAGTAAGAAACAGTTTATTTAAAGTGTTGGAAAAAACAAGATTCGCAATATCTTGCTTCTATGAAGCGGTCTATTTGAAAACGTAGCAAGTAGTCGTAGAAAACCAACTAGCAATGCCTACCTAATGCGTATTCATCGCATATTATGAACTGTAGAAAAAAGTATCATCCGTTACACCTCTAATGCCCCTAATAATTTATTAAATGTTTATGCGAAATCCAAACTTACAATGTTTTGCTTTTATGCAAGCCTTCGTTGCTCAACGCATTCTTGCTCTCGATGTTGTTGTCGTTCTGAGGGAAGCAGTTTGATTGAGTTAATTGCATTTTATGCAATTGTTCCTCAATATCGCTCAGTTGCAAGTCGTCAGCCAGCCAATAAGAATTCGAATTGGTAGCATGCATCCAAACGGCATTACGATTGCGACACTTATTTAAACTGCAGAGATCGGTAGCAGGCAACAATGTTGTAAATACATTAGCATCTTCACGAAGCGCAGACAACTTAGGCTCATTAGAATAAACAATATTACAACATTGTTGCTGTTGCTGTAGCTGTTGCTGTTGCTGTTGCTGCTTATGCTGACGCTGCTGGGTTTGATCATGTTGTTGTTCTTGCTGTTGTTCTTGTTGTTCTTGTTGGTTTTTATTAGTTGTTGTAGTCGTCAATTCATTTGAAATCAGTACATTATCCTCAGCGTTGCTAGTATTTTCTGCATGAATGTTCTTACTACTGATTGCCATTGAAAGGCGCTGAAGAATCGATTTATGGAATGTTGGAGAGTTTGTACTGGCCTCAGATTGTGTTTCACTGGGGCACGATATGCCCGACGAAAGAAATGTGTCATCCAGTATTATACTTTGCACGCTATGCTTGTCATTCTGTTTGGCGCTGTCAGTTGCGGCGGCATGCGTTTGCAAACTTTGACGACTTGTTGAACAACTTCGATCGTAACTAATGAGACTGGACTGTTGTGAATGGTACGACTGATGCAGTGATGTGTGAGAAAGAGCTTGTGCCAGTGATGATGACGACGATGATGACGTTCGCGGTGGTAGTGCCAACGTATTTTCCTGACCTAAAGGCGTTACGCTGGTCTCGGCAGACGATGACGCAAACGTTAATATCGATGAGGATGGTAATGAGGATGCTTTTTGTTGTTGTTGTTGATGTTTTTGTTTGCTATGGTTTAACGCTAGTGACAGTGTCGTGATTGCATTCTTTGGTATATATATGTAAGATGATGAACGATGGTGACTAGATTTGTGACAATTTCTTTGTTTCATGTCGTTGTTGTTGTCGCCAGCTATATTCGTTGTCTGGCCAGACTTGACTTGTAGCAATATTTTCTTTTTAGAACAATTGGCTTTCAATTTTTTTGGTGTCAGTCGTGTTGTATTTGTCTTTAATTGTCGGGTCTGGGAAACTTGTGCAATTGAAGCTTGAACGGGAAAGCTTTCCTGTTGCAGAGCAGGAAAAACGCAAGGAGCGATGTAAGGGGAGTAAGAAGCAAAGAAAGCATTTTCCGTCGTCATGGTTTGCTGTAAACGTCGCCGGCTATGGCGCACGCTTGGCAAACTGTTGGGAAATAATTTTGCGTTTTTAGTCGTCAACGATTTTGTGTACTGAAGATCAAGATGATTACTGGCGGTTGATAGTGAGGCGATATCATCATTTATGAAATGATCCTCTACGCTCACAACGTCACAACGATCTAAGACATCATCTAATTGTTGAGTGCTTAAGTTTAAGTTGCTGAAAAGTTTCAAAACATTTTGAGCGGCACGTTTTCCCAAAGTAGTGGTGGACTTGTTTTCAATCGAAGAAGTTTTGTCACACTTGGTCATCATTGCCTTGATGGTACCACCATAAGATGAACAATAAATTACATTTCATACCTAATATGCTGTGATAATGATAATGATTTCTATACTATTTCTATATAACGCGGCAAAGCATGATCACCGCCGATCATTCGCCGCTTATACATGGTTTTGTTTTGTTTACTGGTTTCGTATAATTCTCTTATGTTTTTGTTTACAATCATGGCTTTTTTGCTTTAAATACGTATAAGCAACATATTGACTGCGATTAACTCTGACGATCATAATGGCTCTTACGACATTATTGTGCATATTACTGTAGGCTGTAATTACACTCCGTTCGTTCTACATACGTGATTTGCATTCGAGGTAATCATAACAAAGCCAATGCGATCTCATTATTTAATTATTTATACACACAACACACAATGTTTTTATAGACAAATTGTTTCTCAGAATCGCTACAGAGAACAACGCAAGATACGCAGATACGCGCACGCACACGCACACGCACATGCACATTTATACGCGGACGCACATACGTAAATTAAAGCGAAGTATGGCAGAATCGTCAGAGACACACCAAAATAATCCATTCAATGTGCACACAGATCTGTATTTATTTTTATTATTGTACGTATATATGTATGTATATAAACAGAAAAACAAAAAAAAAAAACAAAACAAAAAAAAAATGAAATAAAGACATGTTTCTACATCGCAAGCAAACGTTGTAGATTGTACCGAACGTAAACATAAGGCAATGGAAAACACGCTCTCAAGCGTCTATGTGTCCGTAATTGTACCGTCTGCCGTGATGTTTTACGAAAAACTAAGCAAACACAAAAATTGGTTGATCATTCGCCACAACACTGCTGGCTATCAAGATCGAGTTACGTTGTTTTAACAACACCAGCAACAACAGCAACAACAGCAACAACAACAACAAGAACAAGAACAACAAATAACCAAAAGAAAGTTTTAGCCAAAACAACTTCATATACACTCAAGCACACGTGTACCTTTGCTATAGGCATTCATACATCCATACATACATACATACATATATACATACGTAAACGTACACACATACCTGTTGAATACAACAAACTCAAATGCACCGGTTTTGCAAAGTTTGGTTTACCTCTACCATATATTTAGAGGTTGTTCAAAAATTTTATAGTGCAAAGTATGCGCTTATCTATCTAACTCTCTTCTATACTGGTCGGCTCTCCATGTTTTTTCGGTGTATTTTCCCAAACAGAATCGTCGGCTTCTCTCTTTGTCTCTGGGTGAGTGACTCCTATACTTTTCTCTCGATTTATTTATTGCATTTTTCCTAAGCACAATTTTAAATGTTGCTTACTTCTGAGTCTGTCTGTTGTATGAACTCTTTTCGCTCAATTATAACAGAAAAATTGTTTGTTTTTTTTCTTTTTTGGTTTTTTCATTTTAAACTATTGCACGCGTACCTTCATAAATATTTATAAACAAACATTTTTTCTTGCAGGTAATTCATCCATAATAATAGCAATGAAAAAACACCTTTTAATTGACCGATTTATTGTGGAAATTATAAGTGCAAATGTCTGCCTATGCATGCATGCATGCATTACCAGACATGTTGCATACACATCTACGTGTATACCTCGGGTAAGGTAAGTAATCAGTTAACAGTCATTAAACCCTGCCCTACCTATCTTTGTGTCATAAAAATTATAATCAATATCATGTAATATTGTGATCAGAGATTAAGAACGATGTATGTTGTTCGCTGAAGAGAGACAACTTTTGCTTTAGATCCATGCTCACGCTCACGCTATTCATAATGCCTATGCTAGAGTAGACCACCTTACAATGCAAGCAAACGGTTTCATTATGGAAAAAAAATTTATGTAAAAAATAAGTTAACCTTTTTAACCCTCTCTGAGATCGTGAGCAGTCTAACCGACTTATAAATATAACCCGTTCGCCACAAGGGGCTCCTGGCGAAAATATCGAACGCAGCGCAAAAATTCTTTCGCCATTATATGACATCAATTGGAACAGATTGGTGTATGTGTTTAAAGCATTCTAAAAAAATGATATAAACTTTCTTCCGAAGTGACACAGGGCTGTGTTAAGAGCACACTGTGTCACATATATGTGACGGTCGTAACGAACGAGTTAAGCTGCTTATCTTATTAGTGAATAAATGCGCATAAACTGTAGAAATAATAACAACAATTTCTCATTTTTACACTTTATGTTAATGTATTGTAAATGTAAAATTAAATCAAATTCTTTCCCGCGAGGCTTTTCACGCCTTTCTGCTTGATTTACTTCACAAAAACCTACAACAATTTGACGGTAGTTTGCACAGAAAGATTTTGTTTTTATACCCATCACCGACGGAAGGATGAGGCGTGTGTTCATTTTGTCACAACGTGTGTAACGTCCAGAAGGAATCTACAGAGACTCCACAAACTATATATATTTTCATGATCAGCATCAAACACTGAGTCTGTCTGTCTATTGTAAACATTCCTCTGGTCGTACAAACGAAGCTGTTTGCTTCAAATTAGCAGAAACAGTGAAAGTTCTTGCACACAGGTTGGTGTTGGAAATCGACAACATCGGTCGAAGCATATGCGTGCAGTACCTTGAGTACGGCTTACTAATATTAGACTGTATCAAAATTTAATTTCGTTTCAATATCTCTACTAAGCGCAGAAGCAAGGGTCAAAACCTCAACAATTTATAAATTTTTGCCGAGTTTGATATTCCGAATGCACCTAAGTATGTCCTTCTGTCCGCCAACCTACAATAAATATTCTTCTGTTCGCAAAAATAAAGACATCGCTTATAAATTTGCAAACCGGTCAAAGCGCACGCCTACAATGTCCACATGTCCATGCAAAAAAAACTGTCAACACCTTCGCTTTGTTTTTTGCTCGCTACTACACTTGTAGAGTACACCACGTACACCATGTAAATTTCCCATTTTATTCTGCAAATAGAAAAAATCATCCGCGGCCACCCAATATTATAGAGTATGAATTTTTAGCTCTTCTTCTTTTTCGTTTTTTTTAGGACATCGGTGACAGGTATAAAAGAGTCGGACACGACCGAATATAATTTTATTGTTTTTTTTTTGTTTTGTACATCAGAGATACCAAGAGATTTGTAAGTAGAATCGAAAGTTTTTGTAAAAACGAAAAAAAAGTTTAAAAGGATGCAATGAGCGAACACGAGCACTAAATACCCTAACATATGTTGTTTAATAGACTTTTTCAAATGTATTTTCATCAATCGGTTAGTCTCGGGCAAAAATTTACTTTCCATGAGAATCATTAAATGTGAATCGACCTAGTTTAGCAAAATCAACTAATCAATCTTAATCTACTTTGGTCGGTTGTTACAAATTACATCTCGTTGCCATGTAAGCGCTTACTTACACCGGAGATCCTTTAAAGGGTCGCTGCCATGTAAGGGCTTACTTACGCCTGAGATTCTTTAAAGGGGGAAGGGGTCTGAAAAATAGTTCTGTGTAGTGCAAAAACATTGCGAAAAATTTATAGATCAGATCACTAATTTGGACCGCTTTCCATGCTACTAACAAATGCCGTTTGTGTTTTGACGTTTCCATCCAAATCTTTCCGAGATTAAGTCTGATTTGTGACTTTTAGCCTAACATAAGTTTTATTTATCGTTCTTAGGAGAGCTATTTATGAATTATTTAGAGGAACTCATATTTACAATGCTGCTTCTGATCTCGTCTGTTCCGATATGAGAGTTTAACTCTCTTGACTCGATTGACTTTGTCTTCCTGTTCTTACTTTGCTTATTAATCGCTTTTTGCCTACGAAATCTTCTGCGAATTTTTGTTAATCTTCCCGCCAGTCGCGGAAATCTATAACGGGTTCCTTCATTTTTTCTTTCAAATTTCTTAGATTTCTTAGAAAATCGGTTAGTGTTCATACGGAATCATCTGATCAAATGTAGGACTTTCGTGACAATATTGAAAATCACTCTATGTTGCAGCTAAAAAAATTTGTTTTCATGTAAATGAATTTATATGGCAGAGTGAATGTGAAATGAATTTATATCGCATCCCATTTGAGTATTCCTAGCCCGTTTATAGTATATGAATATTATTTATATTATTATATATGTATATTATTTTTGACCGAGTTTGTCAAAAAATATATTAAACATCGGAGATTTTTCTTAAAAGAATGAGGTTAAAAATTTTCCAAAGCTTCTCAAACAGCTTTCTTTCTTGATGGGTCGGTTGAAATCGTATCAATATATCTCGAAATTCTGCGAAATACGGCTTGAACGCGGAAATAAATGCATCGGACGGACGGACGATCGATGGGATAAAATGAGTTAACGTCCAATCTTTCTGGATGCCGCATACGTTCGAACAAACGTAAAATGGTTTAAATACAAATCTTGTAGTATCCAAACTTGGCAGAAAACGTTCTACTTAAAGTATTCTCAAACTGTTTGTTCCCATACCTCTAGAAGGGCGTGCATTCTACGTCGTAAAATAATCCGTTTTTACAAACTATCCGCTTAGGGTGAGTTGGAACTTGAATTCGCGAAATTTTTGCCCTCACAGCCATCGACTTGATATCTCATTTATTTTTTTCCACTGCGAGTGAATATCTTATTCTCCAGTTTGCACTCAAAATAAGCGAATACCCAACCTTTTGGTATCCTTAGGGGATTATCTCTTCCCAATTCACTTTTTCACTATCAAGAATAATGTTCAGGATTTTGTTGATAATATGTGGACTCACCGTCCCTTTTGGCCGTCCACTACAACGTCTAGCACCGACGGTGTTCGTACGACTTCCTTTAAAATCCGCAAATTATAATTTTCTTTAAAGAAGTGTTATCATAATGCTTTTCAAGCCAACGCTGAGTTTAAGTGATGTTGTTTCCTTCAAAAAAGCGTCGTTTGATCAATACACGAATTTGGAATTTTTCAAGTGTTGCCAAAATAATTAAGATGATGCCAGAAAAACTGCTGTAAGTCGTGAAAGTAAAAAAGGAATGACGAAAAGCCCTAACACGTTTAGCTTCGGGGCCAGCCTTAGCTCTCTCCAAATATGTTAAGGATTTTTGTTTCAAACGGCGCCAGTCGATTAGGCGCAAAGATTACCTACTGATCGATATGATATGGGTCCCAAAGAACTGATTTGACCGGCTACCAAACAACCCTTGGAAGGAAAAGCTACTGACATTCTTAACTAATCAAGCTGAACTGAAAAAATTTCGAAATCAAAAGCATTGCACGCATCGAATCGTATCATTCAATACAGTTTTCATTTATATGTCGGCTTTACATAATTGTGTTGCGTATGCATACGCAAATTAAAATACAGTTTTTTTTTTCTGTTTTTATTACTTACCTAATATAAAAAATTGTTACTGAACAAGCAAAGCTGTGTTGTTGTTTATTTATAAAGTTAATTTCATCTGATCTGTAACGAAGCAAAACCAAATCGGTGAAAGTTAAGTTAGTAAAGTATGGAAAAAGGTGTCTGTAATTAATTTAACTAATTGCACGAAGTGAACGAAGCAAAGAACTTTTCGTTTTTCTTCATTTTGTTGGATTTCATTAAATAAACAAACAGTTAAAGTATTTCAATTATAAACAGACGAAAACTTTTCAGAAACGATGTGTTTTCCAAGAAAAACAGAATGTTGCGAAAACATAAAAAAAAAAAAAGAAATGTTTGTAACTTTTATGTGACATGTAAAACTTGGTAAACACTGTCGTTCTGCGAAATCACACAAACTTTGACAAATACTTTGTACCTTTATTGCTCTCAATCATCGTGTTGTGTAAAATGTAACACATTTTCTTAAATATGCAGAAAAAACAGAAAGTAAAATAAATTATATAAGCGACTGGCAGTGCACAGGAAGACAGCAAATAGCGTGATTTAAATTTTAGTGAGCCGCCACATTCGAAATTTCCTTCTCTAATTTTTTTCTACCACAAATCTTAGATTTTGATCTTTGTCCGCTAATTTATTTTAAAGCAAAAAAGCCTTCAATATTCGATCTACAGATCTGATCAATATTTTATCGCCAGATAATGCCAGATGATGTTTGTCTCCTCATGTGTTGTTATTTAGTATTTATTTATCTAATAATTCATTATTGTTCCAGGTCTGCATCTACGAAACCTGAATTGGCCCTTGGATGGGCCTAGCTGTCGTGTAGGGAACCTACGTGTATGAAGTTCTTTTACTTTTTTATGACATGAACATCTGGCAATAATAAACAGTCACAATAATGTGAACACCTATCGCAGAGCAAAAATATTTTTTCCGACAACGAAAATGTCGACTTTTGCCTTTAACAAAAGGTAATCGAGGGTAGCATTTTTTCTATTCAGAATGATACCAAAAGAAGTCGTTTTTGCATCGTACAGTTCTTGTAGATGAAAAGTGAATTTATTTTGAGAATGTTGAGTGGAAAAATTCATGGCGTGCGGTCGTTATATATCGCAAGACTGAATTGCTATGGCAACACGACTAAACTGTGTTTGGTGAGTCCGGAAGGGTACGGTCTTTCATTATCTATTACACTTTGATGAAACCATTTATACCAAACGCTGCTAACAGCAATTAATCGATTACAACCGTTGGCTGTTATAAAAACAACGGCCAGAATATGAAGAAAAACAGCACAATGTAATTATTTATACGACACCCATACAGAGCAAAGGAGGTTTGGATGCACTCAACTAGAAAGTAGTGAGGCCTATGCAGTTTATTCATCGGACTTAGTTAAGTCCGTTTATTATTTATTTGCATTGATGCTTCACTTCTAACGACAATGTACGAAAGTCGCTCGAAGACGGGTTTGCCTCAAAAAGGTGGCATCTAAAAACTGCCAAACAGATGTGAAAGATATGTAGCTGGTGATAAGCCTTACTTGGAGTAGAATGCCTTTTATCACTTTCACCCAATAAAAGTTTATTTTTTAGATAAATATTCCGGTTTCATATTTACCTAACTGGCAAAATACATGTGCACAAATAAAGAACAAAACTTGGAATTTTGTGATACGTTATGCTATTACAACTAAGCTTTAAGTAAAGCAAAATTGTAAAGTTGGGTATGTAAATAAATGAGAAAAAGAGGAAATGCACTGTTGATCAGCTTTTTTGAACGGACTTAACCAAGATTTGCTCTCCGGCGATTCGTTTAACTAACACATCACTCGATAAGTCTCCGCCCTGGCGCGTATATAACAGCTCTTACAGACGGACTCATATCATTTCTGGATAATACTAAGCTTCAGGTGATACGTGTCAAAGTTTCATAACATTCGGACAACTAGTTCGCAAGTTACAGTTGTTTCACTAACACCATTTTTGTAATTTTTGAAACAATGGAAAAATCCGCATTTCGTTGCTGGGTTAAACGTTGCTTTTTCATGAGAAAAAGTATCGTTAACAAGAACGATTCATTGGAAAATAAAAGATGTTATGGCGACTCTTGATTGTGAAGAAAATAAATTTTGTGTCTGGTTGGCTAATTTTAAATAAAGTCTTATGGACAGCGATGACGCTGAACGCCTTGATCCCACAAATTCGGTAGTTGTTCCAGAAAATATAAAATGGTGCACAAAATCGTTTTGGACGGCCGGAGATAGCTAATACACTGAAGATATCAAAAGATCGTCCATCCGCCCATTTGCATGAGCATTTGGTTATGAGAGAGCACTCTGTCTGAAGTGGTTGCAGAGATGGCTCACTTTTTTAACCAAACCCAACAATGGTTTGGAACCGTTTAGGTGAAATGAAAGAGAATGTTTTTCCACGCGGTATGTAACAGCGGATGAGACATGGAATTGCCACTA
>KK502659.1:27067-59012 GCA_000688735.1 Glossina austeni
TATATACCCCACTTGTGGTAAAAGATGCAAGGTAAGTTTGTGCGAATGCATGCACGAAACTCAGAAGGTCTTGGGATAGATCCATCTTCTCTCAGAAGATATCCTCTCGGAATATGATTCGGGAGTGATTCGTCCCCCGCATCTAGTATATTTTTTTTTCTTTATTCATTTATTTATTTATCATGCGAACGCTTTGGAGCAAAATGGTATAGAATATTTAATGATAGGTCGTACCACACTTTTGACCCTCATCGTAGGTTAGAGACAATGTTGTTCTAGTAAAAAGAAGAGAATTTTGGGTTTGTCTATATGAAAGTACATTAATTTAACCGGTTAACTGTGTTGACCCAGTTTAGCGATACGCTCGTACACTCATGTGCTCGTCGAACACAGATACATAATTGTAATGAAACCACTTGATAAAATGACAAAAATATTTTCTAAAATACATTATTATGGCAAAATGAGTAAAATCAACGAGGACGGACGGACGGACGGACGGATAGCAAATGAGGAAATCCAAAGCCATCGTACAAAAAGTGCATATGTCCGTCGATCCTTGTTAGATTTTTGGATTTCTTCATTTGCTATCCATCCATCCGTCCGCCTGTCTGTCCTTGTCGAATTTGCTCATTTGGCATAGCACACGCATAATTAACTGGTCGGTCAAGTGCGTTCCAAAGGATGACCAAAAAATGTCTTGTGAGTGTTTGTTTGTGTAACTACTCCTTATACTCCTCTCCTCGTGACACTTACCTCGGCCACCTTAAAGATGAATTTTTCGATTTCAATGTTATTTCAATGTTATTTTATAATAGAATCCCAATTATCGTATGAGCACACGGTCGCATCAAATATTATACAAAAAATTAGTAACAATTTTTATATTAAATTGATATTAAATGCGTGCTGCATTTGCAACAATTGATTTTACTAACCTCCTCAGAGTCCTTTCGGTATTATTTCAATTTTTTTGCAATTCACACGACCCCCCCGTATAGTAAAGTAGCGTACACATTAGCACGGCGTTTACGATTTTAATACGAGATTCGAGTTCGTAGGCATGTAGAACGATGAATGTTTTATATATAAATTCCATCGTTTGGTGCGTTTTGTGTTTTCATTTCAATTTTATTTACACCACAATTATTGTTCGTCGAATATATATCGAAGGTCGTAATAGTTATGAAAGCATTATTGTAGCGGAAATATTAGCAGCGGCCATTTTGGATTATTGTCATATTCAGGCAGGCAGGCAGGCATACCAGCGTTAAGCGGCGTCATTATAGGCATTCGTGAAGTGTTAAGTGTAAGTTAAAGAGAGAATTCATATTATGAAAATTTCATAAAGCATTTCATACCGATACTAACCTCAAGGTCCTGATAAATGTTGATTGATTTCAATTTTGTTCAGCGGTTCAGTTTAACGCATAAACATTCATATTCATAATGTTTTTATATGAATCGTTTTACGTTGTTTACGGCATGCATCGGAACAGTGTTATGCAAACAAATTATATGAATGCATAAATGTTTTAAATTTATAGTTGATGACACACTAACCTCATCCTTCTAATGGATGCAGTGAGATGGACATATAGGTGCATAGAATGCATAGAAACGTTCATAATATGCGGAGATATTAACCGTAATACAAATTGCATTCAAATGGACGCATCACCACCGATCGCAGGCACATTCGCATTAGTGATGAAGTGTTTTACATTTATATGAATTATTGATTAGTCGACGACCCCATACATATATGTAATTATTCATAATATCGAACACCGTTAGGATTATAAGGAGAGACCATAATTATGATTGCAGAGAGCAGTTAATGTATGGGCGAGCGTAGGAATCGATTTTATAAATATTCCACAGTTATGTTTATGCACACACCCCCGAACATCGTTTCATCGAAAAAATGTAAATTTCATTCATCCATTGTATTAGTTGCGGATCATAGGAAAAGAGAGAGAGAAAGAGAGAGAAAGAGAGAGAGAGAGAGAGAGAGAATAGAGAAAAGGCATTGAAATGTTTTCAATGACGCTCACCTCCAACCCGGTTGACTAATGGTGTTGATGCGAAACGTTGGATGCATTATTGGATTACAAATATTTGTGCAGACGTCAATTGGAGCAGCAAATGTACATTGATTGAAATGATCGTAGATATAATAAATAATAATAAGTATTTTATAAATTGCAGTTTAAATTAGATATGCTTCTCTTACTTCGTCCTAAGGCGTTTTCATTTTTCATTTTTTATTTTCATTTTTTATTTTATGCAATTGCATATGCAGGTTGATTTTCATTTTAATTGGATTTAATCGCCGGTATTCGTTACACAGATCGTAACCGATACATACATTTATTCATTCCATAAACGCAGGATTGGCCGATGATAGAGCCCACCGAGCCACATTTAAAAAAAAAGAAATGAATGAAGAAATTCATTAGATGAACGAACATTCATCATCATCCAGTAACTATTGCACTTACATACTAAAATATGAATTTGAATTTCATTTCATTTAATTATACCACACACACATATATATATATATATATATATATATATTCGTCCAGCCAAATATTCCATTGATCGGTATACGGAAATATTAATTGTAACAATTTTGTATCGAATTCCAGCAAGAGACGGTAGGTATGACGATGGTATGTATGCACAAAGAGAAATTGAACGTAGAAATTCATTAGATGAATATATTTCATCGATTCGAGTAACTACACTCCACTTACACTCTAAAATGCGCATTTCGAATTTCATTTGATTTAATTACACCACACACACATGTATACATCCGGCCAAATATTCCGTCCATCATATAGAAATGCGTGCATGTACATCCAGTAGGTGGAAATAATAATTGGAGGAAATATTAGCAAGAGCCGTAATGGTATGAAAAGTGTAAGAAAAAATTCATTAGATGAACACAGATTTATATTATTTGTAGTACTTACATCCTAATATATTCAATTTTGATTCCACGTTTTATTGAATGTGCAATTGTGGATACATTCATCGTCATCACATTAGCATTTATGAAAAGAGTTATTTTATTATTTATTTTACATATTTTATCAATTATTGAAATTTTCATTCAGGCCTGTAGCATATATTTCAATTAATTTATGCACAATTACAGATATTCGTGCCATTCATCCGTTCATTCATATTCATAATATTCATTATGAGGCCATTTGGTAGACATTTTTCATAAATTCTTAAAAGATGTATAAAAAATTTATAATTCTTGATACTTACATCCTAATTTATATATATATGCGACGATAATTGCAGGCATATATGGTGAACGACGGAGATCCGGACATGTGTTGTTTCATCACGAACGATTAAAAGATAAGAAAAATAATAAGATAACAATATTCATAAATATATTATATTAGTGTACGAGAGTTGTTTTCATCAAGTCAAAAGTACGTCCAGTTCCTCCGAAAACCGTGCAAAGCAAGAAAACCCCATTGGTCAATGTGGAGATATGTTCCACAACTTGAAAAAAGTCATACGAAAAATTTGTGAATTTTCAATTTAGTTCATATTCGTAATTCAATCAATCGATCAACTGATCGCTTTCGCAACTATTTATCGCATGCAATTTCTATTACGGACTGAAGCAAAAATCCCATCAGATAGATATATCGTATCGGATAATTATCCGATTTGGTTCAAATGAAAAATTTCTTTCGTTAGGTTCATTAGTACGAGGTTTAGGGAGTAAATCCCCTCCCAAGTTAAAATAAGATATTGTTATTTTTTTTTTGTTTTTTTAAATTCGGGTAAAAAAATCATGAATACTTACATCCTGTTATATATGCGCATTGATTTTCGAGCAACAATTCATTCAGTTATTGATTACACATAATACGATTTGTTATTGCATAGATGCGGCAGGAATGGACGCGCGCGACATCCGAAGAGTGGGGTGAAAGAGAGCAAGAAACTCATTCGATGAATTGTTTTCATAAATTTTTTTATAATGTAATTATTACTTACTACGGTCGGCTAAAAATATAGAATTTGTTTTTAATTTTGCCAGTCATCGCATCGGACGCACGATATATATTTGGATTCATTGAATAAATGCAAATTTTCATAATATTTTGGCACCGTTGCGTCAGAGAAAAATATTATGTGCAGATATTTATGTTGTGTGCGCAATAGATTTTGTTAAGAAAATTATTTAATGAATATTTTTCATAAAATTGATAATAGGACAAAGCCTTCGATTACTTACTTTTGACTAAAAGGTGCATTACACGCATTACAGGCATTCATTCATTAAGCATATGTTTATAGAATTCAAAGCGAGAGATCGATTATGTTTGTATTTTTTGATGCAATGCCCCGATATTCATTCATTCATAATATGTGTGCATCGTCATCATGATTATCATTATCATATTTGTAAGTAAAAAAAAAAAAAAAATAAATAAAAGATATTTTAAGTATTGCAAGAATCGCTCAAGTTTTTAATTCATCGCACTTACCACCGTCTAATATATGTGTTGTGAATGTTTCATTTAATTTGACCCAAGAATATGCCCCACACAAGCCATATTTTATTACACGCATTACATGAATGTTGGATATTTTTATGTGTTCGCATCCACATATAGAAGAAAATGATCAGGAGAATATATATATATATGTATATAAAGGAACAGTTTGAATATTTATAATTCATGAATTCTTACCGTCTAATGATGAATTTAAATTTAAATGTAATTCCGTCCATTCGTCAAGAACAACATTACATTCATTCGTTCACAACAACAACAGAGCGTGCCATATATGTTATCCATGGAAGTATTATTAAAGGAAAATAATGATTGTGGATGTTTTTGCATTAGTGACTGCATTATTAATATTTGTATTTTGTGTATATACAATACAACAATACACTATACAGTATTATACAGTGCACAATACACTATACAGTACTTTACAGTACACAATACAATACAACCTTACACTATACAGTACTATACAGTACACAATGCAATACAACAATACACTGTACAGTACTATACAGTACACAATAGAATACAACAATACACTATACAGTACTTTATAGTACACAATACAATACCACAATATACTATACAGTACTATACCGTGCACAATAAAATACAACAATGCACTACACAGTACTATTCAGTACACAATACAATACAACAATACACTATACAGTACTATACAGTACACAATACAATACAACAATACACTATACAATACACAATACAATATACAAAATACAATGCACAAAATGCACAGAATGTANAATGCAATACAACAATACACTGTACAGTACACAATGCAATACAACAATACACTACACAGTACTATACAGTACACAATGCAATACAACAATACACTATACAGTACTATACAGTACACAATACAATACAACAATATACTATACAGTACTATACAGTACACAATGCAATACAACAATACAGTATACAATACTATACAGTACACAATAGAATACAACAATACACTATACAGTACTTTATAGTACACAATACAATACAACAATACACTGTACAGTACTATACAGTACACAATACAATACAACAATACACTATACAATACACAATACAATATACAAAATACAATGCACAAAATGCACAGAATGTACACTGCACAATATACAATACAACAATACACTATACAGTACTATACAATACAGCATATAGAATACACAATATCCAATACACAATATACGATACACAATGCACAATAAAATACACTATACAATACGCAATACACGATACAAAACTGATGCAAAAATAATATAATAATGCAATAACAATATAATATAATATATAATATTATAATAATAATAATAATAATAAACACATTGCAAGTCGAGCAAGGACCACAACTTCGTCTAAATACAGTTGTTCGCGCGTTATGATAATAGTACACCAAAAAATTACACATTATTTTCACGAAAACCTGCATATTGGTACCCAAAAAAACGGACCTACGAGTCTAAATTCAGTAAAATTGATTTGAATTTACTAGTACGAAATTGAAGTTTAGACCTTCTTTATTTATCGTGAGCGGAGATTCAAAAATTTATTCAAAATATTGTCGGGAAAGTAAATCGATCCACCCGGCGCAAGCAATTTCATTAAAATATCTCAGAAATTGCGAACTGCAGATTGAACACAAAAATGTATGGACGAACAGGGGGACAGACAGACAGACAGACAGACAGACAGACAAATCGGTACAGTAAACAGTAAGGTGGAGCTATGTTAAACCCGTCTTTAGGCTATACACACATTAGCACAAAATTAATATACAGTGTACCCAATACCCAATACTGGTGGTAAAAATAAGCCTCTTTTCCTTCCATTCAAATAAGTTTTGTTTGTAAATTTCAATTATTGCTAAAAATATTAGAATTTATATTTTAATACTTACTTCCTACAAATTGAATTTGTTGTCGTTGTTGTTGTTGTTATTGTTGTTGTTCGCCAAGCCAAGCCAGAGCATACATTGTAGATTACGATTTATCCAAATTGGAAATAACGGGGCAAATGTAATAACAGTAATAATGTACATTACGGTTTTTCATGTCATGCGCATCATCATTGTTTTTATATGAACAAAAAACAAATTTACAAACTTAATCATACTTACATCCTAAGGTAAGCGTTATATAAATTTCAATTTTATCGAATGTTACGACGCATGTTCATATTCATTACGTTATTCATTAAGTTACGACATCAATCAGTATCATCAGCATCAATACATCCCGTATATCAGAATGCAGGTCATTGCGTAATTTACGATATATTACAGCACGAAAGGTGTTCGTCGTGCACGACATGCGTCATATTGTGTGTTTTTTATGAATTTAGAAAAGAATTCGATGAATATATTGTAAATTATTCAATAATTGTTTTCAATTCATCACTTGATCAATATACTTACATACTGAAATATAGTTGCGTTTATTATCATAATTAACATAAGATTTTCGTCAAAAGAACTCATTCGTCGTCATCGTTTGGTTCGTTAGATTCATCGAGTAAATCCAAGGTTGCATTGTATTCGTATGTAGGCCAGGTAAAGACGCCATTCCATTATTAGTTTCAATTATAAAGTCGTGATTGTATGTATGCAGGCAAGCGGATGGAGAGAGAGAGAGAGTGAGTCACAAAATGTATTTCATGAATTTAATGAATATTTTTTGCCAAATTCTAATGATACTTACATTCTAATATTTGGAATTGTTAAATTGTCCGTCCAGATATCCATCGCAACACATAGCCAAGGCAAGGAATAGTATATGCAATAAATATTCATAATATTCATATATTCATAATGAACCATTTCATTTTTTATGAACATAGGTTATATATGTATGCACGCATGCAATGAATATTTTAACTCATGATAGCCTTACCTCGAGCCCCTAGTTTATGTTTATTTTAATTGCACATCATAATCATAAAGTCGCGATCGTCCCCGTACATCGTTTCATCGAATATATTTAAATGTTCGCAATATTGATGTGAAGGACACGACGCGTAAGCATGAGACCGAACATCAGAGGTGTACAAAGTTAAGTACGAATTGTGATTGAATGAATATTTCATTAATACTCTATTAACGCTATTCATAATGCTCGATGATACTCACCTTGTGATCCTAAAAAAACGGTTCATTTCGATATAATTTTTTTGTTTTTTACAATTCAATGTTAATTGATTGATTCATCGAATAAATATTATTATGATATTAATTTTGCAAACATTATAGGGATAGGCATGGCGATAATAGGATATGTATAGTATTTTAGATCAATCGTTGAATATATATGCAAAGGTAAATAATACGTCGAATCAGTAAATTTCATAAATTCGAGCAATTATAAAAATGAAGCGTCTCACCTCCTCGTCTTCCTAAAATGTGTTGTTTTGAATTTGATTCGGTTCCGTTTTCAAAATAATCCCAAAAATTCATTAGGCCGCATTTCGAAGTAAACGTTCATATGATGATTGACGGACCGATTGGCAAAAATAGAATTAGAAATTAAACATAAAAATCTGTATATATATAAATGTGTTTGGCTACACACGACTGCGTGTTCAAAAAGTAAGACAAATGTATTTTTTTAAATCTATTGCTCATAGTAACCGTTCAGTCGAAACTGAAATAATATTCGTTATTAATCGGTTTCGAACACAACAAGCCAATCGAAGGAAACTTTGTGTGTGACTTCGGCATGCCAAAGACAGTTTCCATGGCCATATGCGTGTACTCATCTCCTCTCCGCAAACAAAACTTGAATGCAACTTCTTTACAAAAATCGGAAAAAACGCCAACTGCAGCTAGTGTTTGAAATTTGGTTCAGATGTCTGTTACAGTGCATCTTCAATATTGGTCTTACTTTTTTATCACATTACAATTTGGAAATTATTTATGAAAAATTTACTTACGCTCGGCTAAAATTTTGACACGCATCATTCATTCATTTCATAATTACATTCATAATATTTGGGGGGACATTCAAGGAAATTGGGAAAGAAAAAAAATTCATAGACGTTTATATTATATTAATGAAATTGATTTGTTTGTATTGCTGCATGCATCCCAACTCTTTTTACATCGATTGTGAAATAAGAACACAACAAGTCCACTACTTTTTTTTACACGAATTTCAAAATGAAATTTTTTTTATTGTGCATCTATCTACAAAGTACAATTGGGGGAATATATGTGAGTCGGGTAATGTCGACACATGTATTAAGTAACTTTATCCGACTGCTAGCGAACGAAATTCTTCATTGAATCTCAAATCGGTCAGTGGTGCTAAAGACAAATCTCACATTACCTACAGATGATGGTAATTTTCCACTTCCACTTTACACTTTTACTGGACTGAATTGAAAATTCATTCAAAATACAATTATTTTTTTTTTTTGCACGGTTTTTTTGGGAAAATATTTAAGCGTTTCTTCATCTTATGCAATTTTTCAAAGGTGTGGGGGAATATATGTGAGTCGGGTAATGTCGACACATGTATTAAGCAACTTTATCCGACTGCTAACGAACGAAGTTCTTCATTGAATCTCAAACCGGTCAATGGTGCTAAAGACATATCCCGCATTACCTACAAATGATGGTAATTTTTCCAATTTCACTTTACATTTTTACTGGACTGAATTGAAAATTCATTCCAAATACAATTTTTTTTTTTTTTGCACGGTTTTTTTGGGAAAATATTTAAGCGTTTCTTCATCTTATGCAATTTTTTAAAGGTGTGGGGGAATATATGTGAGTCGGGTAATGTCGACACATGTATTAAGCAACTTTATCCGACTGCTAGCGAACGAAATTCTTCATTGAATCTCAAACCGGGCAGGGGTGCTAAAAAAAAATCTCACATTATCTACAGATGATGGCAATTTTGCTTATTCTCAATTCCACTTTACACTTTTACTGGACTGAAATTTTTACAAAAATTTCTTCGTCTTATACGATTTTTTAAAGGTGTGGAGTATATCTCCAAATTTACCCTTACGTCGCATGTACTTTTTTCGCACGGTTTTCTAACAAACACATATACCGTGTAAAAAAAAAAGAGTTGGGTATATAATTCACAAAATTTATTAATTGTTTCAAGGCATAGATATTATATATATTTATATATATATATATGATCAATACTTACGTGCCGCTAAAATATTGATTTATAAATGACAAGCATTCGTCACGGAACGAGAATTCGAGATTATTCATTATTAGGCAAAAGGAATTGATGAATTCAATGTGGCAAACGCATAGGATTATATAAAATGATGTCCGTAATAGGAAAATTATGAATAGTTGAAATAAAGTTCATTAATAAAAGTTGATTCATACTGCGCTACTGTGGACAAACTGTTAACAAGATTGTGTTTGGTATTTGCGTCGCTAAGGTGTTTCCGGTTCATAAACATAAATCCGTCAAATTTTATCCTCATTTCAATTATGCATTTTAGATTGTCAGCACGGACGGACGTTGTTTTTCAAACACGAACGAAAAAAAATATACACATCGATATTATGGCGCGAATATTTAAGAAAAAAAAAAACAGTCTCATTACCTTTTGTCCGCAGGAGTTAGTAGACAACGACAAGCATTATCTAAAGTAGTTCTCTAAATTTTTATGCCCTGCACCACTTGTACTACAGGGTACATTAAATTAGTGCGGATGTATATAACTCGCAAAAGGGTTTAAGAGAGACCCACCTTTTATTATACGGATCAATAATCTGAATTGATCTAAGCCTGTCTGTCCGTCCGATGTCTGTCTATGTAAACTTGTGGTCAAGCTACAAGTCGCGATCTTTGAGATATTTTGATGAAATTTGATACAGTGAAGTGCAATGATTGAAGCTATTGAAAATGGTTCCGAGCGGGCAACTCTTTCGACCACTCCACATATAATGCCCTATTCTGAAAAGTCATTATATGGAAAAAAATTTTGATATATGGTTTATGGTTCAAAATTTCTCAACAAAAGTGTCAAAGGTTAGTATTTCGGCATTCTAAATTGCTATGAAAACATTGGATCGGCTGGGGAAGTATTTGATCCCACTTTCTTAAAACGAAAACCGAAGCTCACACGACAAAAGGGTATAATTTTCAACGCTTCATGATGAAAATTGTATCTTAATAATATAAAAAAATGAACTGTATCGAGGAGTTTGGATCATCTCGATCTATTTTTTGGATCCCATCTTAATAAGAATTTTCACAAAAATTGATCCTTTGTGGAGCAAAACAGTTTTAGTTTAACATGTGATGATGAAAATTGACCCATAACAGTAATCGTGTTACGACAATGTAGTGCAGGATATTAAGAGGTCGGCCTTGCCAGACTATAATGGTTTTTACGTGTTTTATATATAAACTGGGTGATGAGATACTTACGATATTCTAAAATATGTTTTTAAATTTGAATTTTGAAAAGCACGACGACAACCCGTTCATTATATGTCAGGGAGTGAGTGAATCCATAGGAAAGTAATGAAGTAATTATTTTGTATTATGTTCCATTATTATCGATTAGTATAACTGACAGATACTTACCGGAAACTAAAAAGTATTTATATTTAGCATTCGTTAAGCAATGACCCCATCATGCAGCAGACGTCATTAATTGATTTGATCGCAAGATTATAGGGAAAATATATAAGAGATAAAGTGAATTGTTTTTGATTTATTTACAGTTAAGTGGAGAGAGAAAATTATTTGATTAAATTTCTCATATAAAAATTGTTTAAATTTATAATTCATATTTACTTACGGCCTATATATATAGATATGTTGTATAAATTTTGATTTGATGTTTATTTAATGCAATGCCACGAGAACGTCACAACGATAACGATGGGAAGCATAATAAGAAGGAAAAATAATAAAATTCATAAAATTTGTATCTAAAGAGATTTGTACATAAAGGAGAGACCACATAAAATTTGCATGCGACACATGTTCTCATATATATAAATATATTGTCCCTCCCTCACTTTCATCACCTCGCATGTTTTCAGTTTCGATTGGAGACCTTAGAATTAAGTTACAATGACAAGCATTGGTTAGTCATTAGTAGTAGTCTTTGAGCAGATTACATAGCCGATGATGAGTTGTTAGCTTGAATCTCAGCTGAAAAGATGATGTTTTCATCTATGATTTGGCCAAATTGGATATGCCGCCAACTTTGGGTGGCTCTCGAGCGAGTTGTCCATACAATTTGACGTGTCGCGGATACGAATCGCAATCTAATCAAAATTTCGACAGTATTCTTAAATATTTTCACCCAAGTTTATCGATCAAACGATATGAATAAAGATGATGATGGTAGAGATGGTGAAAAGGTATCGAATATTTTGTTAAGTAACAAATTCTGAAACAACTGAATGAAATTAAAACAACTTATGATCCATATTCATATCAATACGTCGTCGAAGTCGTTCAGTTTGATTTGCTCTTTTTAGCTTACACATGCATATTGGGTTATACCGACAATAAATTTCCCGATCCTACGAAACTTTTCACACATTTGCTATTTCTATCTATATTTTAATTATTGATCTCAAATTGACTTTTGCAGTCAGAAGAGTGTTTACAACAGATATTACACAGACGGACAGAGGGACAGACGAGAGGCAAGACGGACATGCTTAAAGGAAAGGAAGGTGCTTCGAGGGAAGCGTCCTTCCTTTCTGGTCGTTGTAAGCCCCTCCCCTCCTCCTCTGTTCTTCAACAATGAAAATATAAAAATATGAAAAAGAAAAATTTATCCCTTAAGGTAATACGTGAATACGTGAAATAATGCTTTGCAAATATATAAATATTTGAGAACAATATGTGTTTAAATTAATATTTCAAAAAAATTCAGAAAATTTTTCATGTACATCTAAAAAGATTATTCGGAAAGTAATTTCGTTTTTTCGCACAGCGAACTTTGCAACTTAAGCTGCATGATCATTACATATTTTGACAGTTCGCCTAACGAGACTTGGTTGTGATGTGAAAAAGTTCGATTGATTCTATGCAGTAATTTTTCACTGTCGAAAGAACTGAAAAATACGCCCCCGAACTGATGCGCGTGGAGAAGATGTATTAAGGGAAAACTGATCCTTATCTTGGAGCCATGCACCATATGGCTGGAAGTGAAGCCAGTTTAAGCTAATGAAGCCGCATCAAAGGGATTATACAAGTCGTGGAATCACGTGAGAGATTCAATTTGTCGAATCTTTCGATCTATCATGAGCATTGTACATGGCCTGTACATGGAACCCATTCTGAAAAATGCTGTCATCAGCTGGATAACGCCACAAATTGATCAGTTGATCAGTAGAACGATGTTCGATCAAGATAATGCGAGACCACATGCTTTTACAGCTTCGACGGGACAGAGCGTCACACGTACTTTAACATATTTGCAAGATCAAGACCTCGATCAGCTTTTTTGCCAGAAAGAAAGACAGAAATCTGATGAGCGTCGCATCATACCACTACCAGAAAGATGGAAATACATATTGGACCAGAATGGACAAAATAAAATATAATTCATTAATACATTTACTCACTATAAGAGAATTACTTTCCGACCAACCTAATATTTATAAATATAACGATACGTACATGCAATGCCTGCAATATGCATGACCATAAATGGGGAAAATTCGCCAAAGGACGACAGCAAAGCCATCCATTTATATCCATGAGTGGGTGTATCGTACGAAAACAATTACAGAAAACAAGAACAAAAAAATATGTTTCATTAAAATTATATTCATGCGGTAGCGCGAATTGATCGAATAACAAATGCATAAACTTTGTAATTTCCACTAGACTTACCCGCTATTCGTTAGTTCGGATGACAAGATATTCGTGGGGCCATTGTAAGGAAGCAAATCATACAAATAAATATTTATAAATCAATTAAATTTACGACATTAGCGACTTTTAGCATGCGCATGTTGTATTATTGTACACCCAACTCTTCTTTTTTATTTTTTTTTGTACGGTCTTCTTTTTTTACACGATTTTGAATTATAACACATTTCATCAATAAGAAGAAATACAAAAATAATACATAGTCCAAAAAAAAAAAAAAATCTTTTTCATGACCTAACCTACCGTACGGAGTTCAGTTAAGTTTAGTTAAGTTTGTGCGGACGGTTTAACATACAGAACTACTGGTATGCTTAACGATTCGGAATCACTTTTTGAATTAATCGAAGCTCGTCGAAGCTGCCTGTCCGTCTGTCTGTCTGTCTGTCAGACTATAGGTGGTAATTTTCGACATACATTTTATTAAATTTGCTACACTAACGTCTTGTGGTCCAACGATGCACGCTTTCAACTACTACCCATATATAGCGCCTTCTTTTGATAAGTCATTGATAAGAATATCGCAACAAAAATCGTTAAGAACATAGTATGAGACGTTCGAATCGAATTAGGCAATTTTTTTAAAGTCTTTGCCATACAACCGTTCTTACTTTAGCTGAACTTTGATGGGATGGGTATACAAAAAGACTTTATTTTCAGTATACTTTTTGATCAACAAGAAATTCGTTCCCAATAATAATTTGACAGCAAAAAAAAAGAAGACAATTTGAACACATGTACAACGTAGATTTTTTTTTTTTAGGTCACAATCCATGGATTCTAATGAAAGATAAATCAAAAAGATCTAATATTTAATGATGTCCTTAGTAAATCAAACATAGTGAATTTGGATCTACACCGCACCACATATAGGGAGGGGGGCTGCCTGTCCGTCTGATGTCTGCCCAGTCCATGTAAATTTATATATTTTGATGAAAGTGATAGCGAAAGTATTGCGACGCAAGGGCGAACGCTATTGAAAATGGTTCGGATCGGTCCATTTTTTACCCCCTCCCATGGAAATTTCATACAAAAATACAAAAATTGGACCATCTACGCCTATTTTTGGATCATGCCCTATATAAGGATTAAGCTTGTACTACATTAGGTTGCCTTTTGGGCCCGCTTCCCCACAATTATGCCTTTATATAGAAACAAGATATAATTTTTCTGTCTTATAATAAAAAATGGGAATTGCGTTAGACAATGTGGTGTAGGGTATTTGTAATGGTCGGCCTTGCCCGATTATAATGTTCCTACTTGTTTCCCTATCTCATTGTAGTTCTCGCACGCCTTGAACACAGCATTTCGTATATTTAGTATGTTAAGAAGTCTTCAGTTCAGTTCAGTTCAGTTCAGTTCAGTTCAGTAGGATGCAGTAAATGATTTAAAAAATTAAATTTTTTTTTTTTTAATTCGGTAATGAAATAATTTCCAGTATAATTTGTACGTACAATTTCAATTTATAGTCTGAATTTTGAATAGCATGCAATGTAATACGGATTTCATTAATTTTTTTTGCGCGACTTTTTGGGAAAATATTGAAGAGTTTTTTCACCTTGTACGGGAGTTCTTTTTTTAAAGATGTGAAATCCACATACATCATCAAACTTAGCATACCGTTAAGCATGTATTTTTTTACACGATTTTTTATTTATTTTTTTTTCTTTTTGACGATTTTCTAAGGCATGGATCTACCGTATAAAAGAAAAGTTGGTGTATATTTCCATTCATGCGTCAACACTTTCTTCTTCTTTTTTTATATTTGTAAATAAAACGTAATAACACATACTTACAGCCTAAAATATTCATTTTGATACGCACGCGTCAGATAAAGTTCGCACAATTCATCGATTCGTATAAATATGAATTTCCATTATATTGACGCAGATCGTTTAGGAATGTAGTAGAAATAAGAATATTGTTTTAAAGGATTAATTATAAGGAAAAATATAAGATAAACATATAGATAGAGAGTCGAATGGAGAAAAGTTAAGTTCTTGTGAGTTTGCTTTTTACACTTAGTGCAGTAGGGAGGGATGTATTATGTTAATGCGAATGTATATGCAACACACAACGTCCACATCGATCCTTATGAATTTTCGATAAGAGCGTTGATATTATGATTATGCGAGATGGGGGAAGACGGAAATCTTCCCCTTTTATCCGGGCGACCGCGCAAACTAAATCTTTACAGTACTTTGGTAATCTATCTTGAAGATTAGTAAAGAGTTGTATGTATTACGCAACAGGATGCAGCATTTAATTGATTTAATTGATGTCCTTGCTCGACTATAACTTTTTCATAATTAATTATATTAATGAGCGATTGATGAACTTACCAGCTTCTTATGCGTTGCATTTTTGAGATCAATACCTATCACTCCATCGATTATGTTTACGATGCCGTTGCTTACAAACACGGTTAATAGTATCTTTATAGGGTTTGATTCGTTCATGCGTGGATGTGACTCACTAATCGTAAAGTTACGAGACCATGTCAATGTGTTATTTATGTCGTATTTAAGTATAACTGGCATGGATTCGGCAGTAGCGCTATACTCTCCCTTACTTGTTGCATGTGGAAACAAGTAACCAAAGTCTACGATATGATTCCGGATTATTATTCTATCTATTAATTCCGCATAATGTTTCTTCTAAAGAAGAAATTATTTATTTTTAATGAATCAATTTTTTTTTTTTTTATTATTATTTTCGTGATCGTGACAGCATTTACCCGAAAGAACGCGTCATTTGTAGGAACAAAGAAATTTCGATCTTGGTCGTCAATTCCAAACTGTTCATAGGCATCCGCCATACGCGTTGCGACCAATCGGTCGCGATAATAGCTAAGATCGGTTTTGCGGGTTAATTTGTAACTTTCAAAGTTTCGTATAAACTCCCAAGCATTCGGATTCGGGTTCGCGTATTTCTTATATTTTTTATACTTTTCGTCCATACCATCGTCTTTAAGACGGAGAGGTTCAATCGGTTCCTTAATTTTATACAAGCACTATAAAGAATGATACGATAACGGTAACAATAGTGTGACACAATAGATGATAAGATAATGACGATAGTAATAATAATAAACGAAATAATAATAATAATAATAATAATAAAGTTCATGCATATAATAAAAAAAAACAGTAGACACCAACCAAGACACAACATCGTCATCAACATTCAGATGCGAGAGTTTTTAAGAAGATCGCCTATCATCATCATTCACATCAATCACACACAGCGATTATGATATTGATATAGAATAATAAATAATCCCCCATACTAATCATCATCATCATCATCATCATCATCATCATATGCTTAGTAGATTCAGATCATATGATAAATGATCTAAAAATGGTCTCATTAGTCTTGATGAGAAAAAGCTTTCAATACAAGCGCAAGTGTAAAATAATAATTAAAGCAAGGCACACAAACAAGGCGGTAAAAACCGCACTCAACTTGATACTCATAACATGAAAACGACAACATTTACACAAATTGTTAGGGAAATTTAAATCAAGTATACGCGTATAAAACATATATAATAAATCGGGAATAAATGAAAGAAATATGATTTATATAATAGATGGGCGCTGAACAGAAAAGAAAAGAAAAGTCGCGCAATGCCGACCAGTAGCACTTTGCCTATAGCGATTATTCTCACTCGTTTTGCTGGTAAACTACTACTCGGAAAATTTACGCATTATTTCCATGCGGGCAAGGCATGAAAGCCCGTATAAGAACGTGACGTCATCCAAAAATGTTATTATTTTTCAATTTCCGTCACCAAAAAAATAAGGAACCCTGGGTGAGGCCTTTATTATGATCCCAAATCCATCATAATTAATTTTTTTTTTTATTTCATTGCTACCTTGGATCAATTTTCACCATAAGGCAATAAAAATTACAAAACTTTTTCTCTGACGCGTTTACTATATTCACGAGGAGTCTTATATGGAATGCAATCCAAGAAATACGATCCACGTGGTTCAAATTTCATTTTTATATCAAACTACTATAATGAGAACAAATTTTCAACGATTTAGACACGCTCCTCTTGATATATATAAAGGAATTAAATTTCCTGAGAATTCTTAATTTGCGTTGGTGGTATCCAAAAAGCAGACTTACACGGTCCAAATTTGCTAATTTACTGTTAAGAAATAATTTTCACCATAAAATATTGAAAATGAAAATCTTTTTTATCACATAAGGATCCAGGCTCTTTTATTGATATACATAGAGGTCGTCTTTCACAAGAATCGCCAGAGCTATTACGCAGTGCCTTTTGTAAAATTGCTTTATATCCGGAGTAGTCGAAAAAGTGATCAGATGCGAACCCTTTTCAATTCCTTCCGTCCTTTTGTCCTTGAATCAAAAAGGGCGTCAGGGTGCCGAATTTCATTAAAAATTGAAACCTTTGGATTGAACCCGAACATACGCGGAAAGACAAGCTTAGAAAATAATTCTAAATCGATCGGTACAAGAAAACTTAGGTTCTTTCCAAACCCAGAAGGGAAGGAGGGTTACATACAAGCGCACAAACTCAATATACCTTGTACCACAATTAGTGTAGGGTATAAAAATTAAATCAATAGGATCAGAAGACAACTAAAGAAATCATTAACTTTCGAGGATGATTGAAAAGCTCGTCCGTGCCGATTATTTCTTTCTGCAGACAATGAAAATCTGTACATGCAGCAGGTAAAAAAATTATACTGAAACCGCTCCACTCTTCAATAACCTACATCATTTTACCTAAACGGATTATTCATATAACGACGCATTCAAAATAAGGCTTTATATGGACAATAATGAGGAAAGTGATCCGATCCGTGTCACTGTAATTAGCACCCGTCCTTGAGCCAAAATACATTCGTCTACCAAATTTCATCAAAATATTTCAAAAATTGCTACCTGTAGCTTGAACACAAATTTACATGGACAGACGGACAGATAGGCTTAGATCAATTCTATACACTGTGCCACAAGTGGTGTAGGGTATTGGAAATTAAAAAAGCAATAAAACGGTAATGGAAAGCTAAAAAGAATAAATAAATAAATAACACCGTTGTACCGAAATTCCTACAAAAAAAAAAGGCGGTGCACAAAATAAATAACAGAAGTAAATCAGGAGGTCAATAAAAATGGATGCAATGGGGCCGCGTGAAAATTACAATCGTATTCCAAATTTCAATGCAAAAACAATAACAACAACAAATATGCAAACTATTATATATAGTACAGGCTTCGATTTGAATCATGGGATTCGATAGATGCAAGACAGAAGCCTCTTTCCAACTTAGAAAAACTGACAATGGTAATAAGAATTACTCACTTGCTCTTTTTCTTTTCGGGTTGATTCTGCTGATGTCTGTCTTACTAATTTTTTTCTCTTGGGTTTTTTTGTTGCCTGTTTTGGCGGTTGTGTTGGTTTCACTTCAACTGGTATGCATTTATTTTCTGTGGCTTCTTGGCCGTTAACATATGTCTTTTTATTATCGATCTTGACTATTTGTAAAAAGTAGCCTCCGGGATAGTGTGATGGTACCTTAAGCCATTTTGTTTTTGTGGTGAAATCCTTTTCTTCTATTATGCCATGAGCTGAAACGGTAAAGGGAATAAATACGAAAGCAAAGCTAAATACGAAATCTTCAATTCATTTTTTAAATATTTTTATTTGTACCCATATGAACATAAGGATCAAAGTCAGCATCGTCTCTTAGTTGGGGTACAAAAAATGTGGTATGACGCATTTTTGATAAAATCTCGCAGCCAGGGCATGTTTGCATTGTCTGCGCCTGTTTATAATAATCCTGAAAGTAAAAATTTGGGCAAAAAGAAACGTATCATCATACACTCTACTCGTGTTACGTACAGAAAAATAGAATAAGAAACAAGATCGGGACCGAAGCTTTGACACCCATCACCGTTTATCCCAAAAGGAGACAAAAGAAGTAAAAGAACAAAAATGCGGATGATAACATGGAATGGGCGCAGTTGATTTCTTCTATTTTCAAAATGAAAGTTTTTTTTTGGTCGTAGAGGCCTAGGGGGTTTGTAAGCGTATCCTTTGAAAAGTGTAGGTTAATTCCAAATTTTTTTACAAACTTATAAGCGATATTTTCATTTTCGCTAACAAATGTTACACAAATGCAAGATGCGCAAGTAGACAGATGAACAGCCGGACAGACGGACATGTTTACGTGCATTGCAAAATTGCATTGCATAAGTCTTTCGGAGGAAAACGTCCATTAACGCCAAAGATATTTGTTTTCGTGACTATATGATACGACATGTGTGTGTGTGTGTGTGTGTAAACGTTTAAAAAAACTACATTAAATGTTCTATTAAACTGACACAAACGTGTCAAAGATGGGAAATCGGGTTTTGGTATAAAACTGATGTGCCACGTACTTGTGACGGTTGGTAACGGACGAGTTAAGGACTCGAGCACTCAAACATTATACAATCAATGGAATAAAACAGTGATCGCATCTTTGAAAAGAAGCGAAGAGGCCAGGCTAAAAAAGATGGCCCTCTAGAAGGAGGAACGCTTGACATCAATGAAGGTCGACGTGAACGTTCTCGTTGATCCCTGAAGTAAACTATCGCCTCACACAGTTTCTAACCGGCGCGGCCATAATGGTTCGCCAATATGTCCGAGATTTTTAGACGCGGAAGATGTCAAGCGCGTTATCTTCAATTGCCCGAAAGTCGCGACATATGGTCGACATAGGTGTAGACTGCACGATAGAATAGTATGACGGAAAGACCTGCAAACAGGGCAGACAAAGACCGCCTGTGGAAAGAAGAGGACATGAAAACTACTATTGAAGCGCATTAATTTCAACCAGTTTTCGGGAATACGCGATACATAACCACAGTGCTGCGGAGGAGAGTGGTCCACGTAGTGTGTTTGCCGAGTGCTTTTAGTAAGCAGGTGCATCCAGTTGTTGCGGACGAGCAGCATCTTTGGAAAAGACTTCCAGCTAACATAGCACAGGAAAAAACACACACACCCGCACACACTGCCAATCCCTGATTTGAATATGAGATTCAAGTTAGATCAATAAACACACACACACACACACACACATTCGAACATTTCCAACACATCTTACGATACTCGTATTCAATGCCATCCAAACGAGATCAAAGATAATAAAACTAAGAACTGATGAATTGCTTCTTCATGTTGGCTGGCTTTGCCTGATTTAATTTAAAGTAAAAAGATCTCCGAATTAAATCTATATGCATTTTTAAGAAGATGAAGACATTTTTTTTCTACAATTGGGAGAAAAGCAAAACCTTTCTTTATGATGTGTTAGTTAGCCATCAAGGAACGCGTCTGCACTGATAATAGAGAAATTGTAAGAAGATTAGCGTCAAGCGCAAATCAAAGAAAAGAAAAAATCGTGCCACATGTTAATAGTTATCGATTCCATTACCGTTCTAACCTCATAAAAAAAGAATTTTTTTAATCTATTGATGACAAGCATCAAGTCGTGTGATCCTTATAATTTTTCTTAAAAGTTTTGCCAAATATGTATAGCACTTACCGCATCGCTGTCTTTAATATTTTCGAGAATCGATTCTTCGACCTCTCGACATCGAGTCAGTGCCATAAGACATAACAAAGTCCAAATCCATATTATAAGCGTAGGCATGCTATAGCCTGCGGATTTTCACAAGATAAGCCAATTAATCTTATAATTAGTAAAGCGTTCTGTATTATCGTCGATTCCAATAGCTGCAATTACATGAAAATTAATTATGCTAAGTAAAGGAGCTAAAGGTATAAGCTGTAAGTATTGTAAAAGCAAAAGCTAAGAATTCTTATGTAAATTGAAGACAGAAAAGTACGATTCAATTATTTATTAAATTAAAAAAATATTTCCAGTTATTGCTTCTTTTTCTGCCTTCTTTTATTTTATTTTATCAATTTTTTCTTTCTAATAAAGTCTTTATGATTTGTACTCACTTCTAATCAGTTTGTACGATTTCTGGAATCTATACCAAACGTCCGAAACTGAAACTGAAACAAGAATTAGAAAAATTCAATTTATTTGGTGCAAATCCACAAATGACTTATTTCTCTGAGAAGTTATTTGACATTGACATCAATTGTGTTCAGAAACGTACCGTGTAAAAAAAGGAAATTGCCTTTTCAACCTTTTTTACTTAACTCATTTGCTGACTAGCAATAGAAAAAGAAAAAGAAGAAGACTTATTTCTCTGAGAAGTTATTTGATATTGACATAAATTGTGTTCAGAGAACGTACCGTGTAAAAAAAGGAAATTACCTTTTCAACCTTTTTTACTTTACTCATTTTCGGACTAACAATAGAAGATGACTTATTTCTTTGAGAAGTTATTTGATATTGACATCATTTCTTTTCAGAAACGTACCGTGTAAAAAAAGTAAATTACCTTTTCAACCTTTTTTACTTAACTCATTTGCTGACTAACAATAGAAAATGAAGAAGACGACTTATTTCTCTGAGAAGTTATTTGATATTGACATCAATTCTGTTCAGAAACGTACCGTGTAAAAAAAGGAAATTACCTTTTCAACCTTTTTTACTTAACTCATTTGCTGACTAGCAATAGAAGAAGAAGAAGAACAAGAAGAATGAAGCAAAGTAAGAATAAACCCAAAAAAAGAAAAAATGGAAAAGGTATCCTCTTTTTATAATTTTTTTATACCCACTACTGTAAGATAAGGGTATATTCATATTTTGTTTTTTCCAAAAGAAAACTTCAAAGACCTTATAAACAAAGTATATGTATATTCTTGATCAGCGTAAATTCTAAATTAATTTAACCATGCCTATCCGTCTGTATGGTGTTTGTTGTTGGCAGTCTCCTGGTCGCATAAGAATAAAAATATCGATTACAAATTTGTTGGAAATATTGGAAGTTTTCGCACGCAAGTTGGTATATATTACAGGCGTGCCCTTTTCATGCTGGGATATATAATTAAAAAATTAGAAAAATTATTATTAATAAATTGAACTAACATCACACAATATATTCGTATATGCTGGATTATCGACGGTACCTGAACAAAGTCTACATACAGCACAAAAATTTAAAGTTTTTTCCACTAAAAAGCTACATTTATGGGTTGAGGGTTAAGAAAAATATATTTCTTGAAAAAACAAAAACTTAAATTGCAATAATTTTTACATTTAAATTTTAAATTAATAACAATTCAATTATTTGACAGCTACCTTAATATACTATTTATGGATAAAATTGAAAAACTAATATTTTGTGAAACAATCTTTAGCTTGTACTACGGGATTTAAAAAAATCTATTTCTCTATTATATCTGCATCGACCCCCCCTTCCATGTTAGAAATTTTCATTTCATGCCTTACGTTTGCAATTGAATTCAAATCCCGTGATTGTGGAGGAAAGTACACTTGGTTGGGTGGTTTTATAAAAATCACTTTAGCATAACTAAAGACTAGATTTCCTACTCCAGCCGTAGACATGCATTTCCAAAAAATGACAGACCATCCAACGTACATTATAGTTGGTAGTAAATTTACAATTTCCGTCGTTGTATTGCCTTTCCTCTATATTCTACTCCTTGTTTTTTATCGTATCGTATCGTATCGAATATATTAAATTTAAATTGATCACTAGCTCGAGGCTTTTTATCATATGAACTGCGACTATAAATGATCTTTTCCTTGGACTGCGATTATGAAACATTTCGAATAGTTTCGGGATGAATACTAATCTGCCTATATTTTTCTAGATCTTTTGCACTATCATCATGTTTAGTCGACCTGATCGGTGCTTATTTTCCATCATATTTGTGTTATTGTATTTTTTTTTTTCTTTAGAATAGTTTCAACGACTAATTGCAATTGTTTCCTCACTTTTTTTAACATTATAATCATTTCTGTACGTTTTTAGACATATTTTGTCACATTTTAAGGAAAAAAACTTATAAAAAAACTCACTTTAATTGATAAATTATTATTTTTTATTTTTTGTATTTTTCTTGCTATTTATTTTCAATACTTCCAGTGATGTGGTTTCGCTGTATCTACACTTTTTGGTGCACAAAACTTAGTATTAAATATTTTTACACATGAGACTTTTTTGCTTACCATTTCTTAAATTTACCGAAATGCCTTAAAGCTTTGCTAAATTTCGTTAAAATAAAAATTATAGGACTGTATGTAGATTTTATTCGTCTACTGTATATACATGTATGTATGCGATTCTATAAACAATCATAACAATTGAAACGCTTGACGGGTGATGTGGAAACATTTCGAACGCATACGCACACTGAGCCATGACAACAAAAACTTCTTTATCTCTTCTTATTCTCTTCTCATTGCACCATTCTTACTCACTCGTATCTTATATCTCTCAGATAATGAATTGGGCTCCAAGAAGTAGACCGATTTAGTTCAAATTAGGTAAGTAAAGTTGATTTCTTTCCCAAATTACCATGAAATGAAACAATTTTCTCTGTGTAATATTGAAAATTGCATTGAAAATTTTTACCATATGAAGGCTCGCTTATCGTAGAAACCATCGTATAAAAGCGGGAGTTTGGAATGCTGAAACACAATCATTTAGTCGCTTTCCTCGACGAATTGCAAGTTTTTTCCTTATAACGACTTTTCAGAATAGGGGGGACAGGTGGACCGATCCAAACCATTTTCAAAAACGTTCGTCCTCGGATCAAAACACATTAGTGTATCTCAAAAATTACAACCTGTAGCTTGAACACAAATTTACATGGACAGACATCGACCGGACAGGCGGACAGACAGGCTTAAATCGATTTAGAAAATGATTCTGAATAATAAAAGATGGCTCTATCTTGAGCGCTTCTGCGTGTTACATACGTCCGCAAAGCTTTATGCACCCTATACAACAAGTGGTGTAGGGGAACAAGATTTTTAAACCAAAGAAAATCCCCTGCTATTTCTAACCCATTAGGGCACGTGTCTCGAAATTCGTGCCGTATGTGTACAACCAGCCTGCGTCGTACCAGCCTACCAAAAATATTTACACATCGATGCTATTGCGCGGATATTTAAAAAATATGCAGTATTATTACGTTCGGTTCACATTGACAGCATAAGGCTTGAACGTACCACAAACTGACTAATATTACGTTAACTAATTAATTAATATTACGTTTTACACTTAAAGTAAATACGAAAAAATACGCGCTGACATTCTTATATAATCAGGCAATATTTTAAATTGACATGAAAAAAGCACATTTCCTTAAGAACTTATAATACTTTAATTAGCATCCCTGCGAAAGCTTATATAGCAATAAACTCATATATTAATGCAGCAGAGAGTGAGAGAGAGTTCAATATACATAATGAACATAAAGCATAAAGCGCCAGCTAAGTTTGTGAGAGACTTTCTTCAAATGTTTACTTGTATGCATATACATAAAATTCATGTAGAGAGGGAGAGACTTAATTCTTAGTTCTGAAAAATACCCGATTTCGCATCAACTTATCAAAATATCAATATCTTCTAAGAAGAGCAGTGTTATCTCTTTTTTTTAACGGCATTTTCTTCCTTCATATTTTTTTTTCATTTTCTCCGATAAAGTAGCATATTTTGATTTCATACAGAGGTGTAATCAAATATAACAAAAAGTTCAATGCTTTTACTCCGCGCATATTAATTCATATTCAATTTGTTTACATATCGAGAAACTTCAAAATATATGTAATATCTCTCTCTCGCTCGTTTGTGTAAATCAATCCAAAACACTGGTTGCTGGTTGCTTGGTAGTTAAAATCAGTCAGTTTATGTTTTGAATGCGATACAGTGTTTGGTGTATTTGCTGTTGATACCATACCATCATAATCAAAGACGAGTGTTCAATAAAAGAAACCAAAACGAAAAATATTTAATTTAAATTTGAAATAATTAAAAATCAGTGAAAAAAATCAGTAAAAAGTAAACAAACGGGAAAACGATATTCAATTGAACTTATAATCCGGAATAATCATGCGTTCAAAAATGAGTGAATTGATTTATATTCATATATATATTTATTTTTTGACTGAAGAAATGCCTAATCAAGCATCAAGATTTCCGAAAATGTTAAACTAATCTGTTGTGCCCGAAAAAAAGCCTATCGACAAAACTTAGATCGGTGCGGTGCGGTAAGTGCGGTAAGAAGATGATTAATGCAAACACACTCATCTTACCTTATCGGGCAGGTGGACGGAGAGACAGGGAGACCTAGGTGGATCGCAGAATAATATATTATAGGTGTACTCCAAGCGTGTGTTCCTAGAGCGAAAAATCTCTTTTTTTTTACATCTGACTAATGTTATATAGCGCTGACTGCGAGGTTTTTCGAATTTCAGACTTTAAAGAACGCTTCTCCTCAACTTATTTATTTTTCTCCTGCAGATATACGAAATTCATGCGTCTTTGCGTCGGTTCTGCACTGAATTAACCAAAGCTAGAAGAAGTTTTAGATGCGTAGGTTTTCCAAGTTAGAGAAATGTCATAGGGCCACCGCATAACCAAGTAGTTAAAGAATCGCGACTAACAAATTGATATACCCTTGCCCGATCCCCATTGCTGTGGACCACGCAAAATCATTTTGAATGGTGTGATTAAAGACATAACCGCTTCCATCATCCAGGCTACGGCTATCCCCACCAACTCCTCTCTCCCAATTAGCACACATATATAGGGGACATTTTCTGATCGATTGATCATATAAATCAAATTAACAGAAATAGTAGAAAATGGATCCATTACAATAAAGAAAAAACCGTAACTGGCCGTAAGCAATCGGATCGATATCAAGTGAATAAAGTTCCGAACTTCAAAGATTATTTTCTTTAATTATCCCACACAGTGACAATGATTGCCAAGGGGGACTATAGATACGACAAGGGAAACAAAAAAAATAAAAAAATTATATTACCTTTGTATAGTCGAAGGCACGTGAATTGGCCAAGCGCCATTTTTTTCAGAAAATTGAATTAAGTGATTTTCAAAGGCTTGGCCCCGTGCTGCGGATTCATCAAAACCTTTCAGCCAAATTTCCTAAATTCGTGTTGAGTTATGAAAAGTGTGACATTGACACGAACTTCTTCGAAGATTGTTCTCGTGTACTAATCGCCCTTCATTCCCCTTATTAATCTCTTCAAAAATGGCTCGATTTTATTTCGTCGCAGAAGAGAGTCACAGTATAAATAGAAATCCAATCCGTTACGTTTTTTGCTCTTAAATACCGAACCTCTTTATAATCTACACCACTTGCCAAGAATGAAGAAAGTAGGCTCACCTCTTCCATCCGTAGAAAATACAATGGACGTTTTCAGAATTATCCTAAATATCAAAGTACAGTTATTTGATAGATTTAGAGCTTTCAAAGCCATTTATTGGGAAAACTGTCATAAACTTTTTTTTGGATCCAACGGTACAGTTCCAGTTACTGATATTATCAACTTTAACCCGTTTTCCCAAATAACGCATAACTGATCCGTATTTCCGCAGGCTTTCTTAAGCCAAACTATTAGGTGCACTTAATTTCATATATTAATGCAAAGAATGAATTTTCATTTTTTTTGTAACACAAAGTGAGGATTGAACATAGTGCAGGGTCGTATGTGGAAAAATTTTGCAAATAGTGTACGGAAAAGAAATCAAATTTTCAAGCCCCTATTAAAAACAATCATAACAATGGAAGTGACCAGAGGCAAACCGTATGAAAGGAAAACCATATGGAAACAAGTTCAAAAAAATATGCAAAAAAAAAGACCCCAAGCTTCGGCAAATGTTGCAAATAAACAATTAGCCAAAGCAAAAGCAAAAAAAAAAAAAGGAAAACAAAAATTAAAATAAAAGCAAAAACACGAAAAAATGAAAAAAATGCAAGCATTTGCAGCAGGTGAACGACTTAACATTCTCTTTCTCTTTTAACTAACATATACAGCACATGCACTGTTCCCCGACTTCCGGTCATTTTTCTAGCAGTTAGTTTTAGCTGAAGTTTAAAAAGAAATTTAATGCGTGATTTATATACAAGACAAGTATGTTCATGGAAAACTCGATTCAAACATAAGTTAAAGAAATTTCTTTAAAAATAGTTGAAGATATTTTTTTAAAGTTTTTTTGCAAAAAAAAAAACAAATGAAAGAAAAGGAATGCCTTCAAACTTTAACTGGAGGAATGAAAATAGAGGAACTTTTTAATTAAAGGAAACAATTTATATTGTGTGTGAGTATGTTAGCAATGTGACGGAAATATTTTGCAATAATCAGAAGGAAGCTTCAAAGATCATCGCATAAACTCTCATCAATTTTTCATATTTTCTTGATTAGCATTAAATTTTGAATCCATATATATATACATATGTGTCCCTTCGCCTGTCAATATATCTGTATGCGTAGCCTAATGGATAGCATCCTGATTACCAAGTTTGTATTCACGGATTCAAATTTCAATGTGATAGATATTAATTTGATCGGGTCAGTCGGTAAAGGCACTTTGTCGACTGGGCCCATACCCGCTAGGCTGCAACCACCGTCTTTCTGTTTCTTTCTGGTCGTCACGGCCTTGCGCGAAAAGGCGACATCCCCTCTATGATTGATCGTATTAAAAAACGGATATATTTATTTTGGGAATTTGGACCAAATAGGTCTTTTTTTTTTAAATCCCAGTATATGTAGGGGTTATCATGAAAAGCAGGCAGAGAAAGTCTAATTTTTATGACAGACACTGAAAAGTAATAACATTTTTAGGAATTAAATGAAGTTTGCCAAGTTTGGATTACGTCATATGACGTTTTGGATATCTTCCAAAATGGGGCTTTCATCAAAAGTATACCTTTACATGAAAATAATGTTTAATTTTTGGGTTTTTTATTGCTAAACCGAGTCAATAACTCTATTAGGAGTAGTGAAGTAGAGTATCTAAAGGTCGACCTTGCCTAACTATAATGTTCCCCCTTGTGTTAAATTTATTTTTTATTACACTATATTATCTGGTTTATCGCTGATATCAATGGATGAGTCATTACCTCTCTTAAGAGGATTTCCATTCCATATGACGATACCTAAAAAATCGATCCTTTCGTGAATAGAATGAGGAGAGTAGGTATCCTTCCGGCGTGTTTTTTGTCAAAAAGGTAGTAAAATGCGGGGTCTAGTGCTGAACAATACTTTACAATTTAATTGTGGGTTGTGTCAGTTAGTCAATCAAAACTGACTTCTGATGCTAACCTTTTAGA
Source organism: Glossina austeni (assembly GCA_000688735.1). Lineage (NCBI taxonomy): Eukaryota > Metazoa > Arthropoda > Insecta > Diptera > Glossinidae > Glossina > Glossina austeni. The sequence continues at coordinate 55,801 of KK502659.1, forward strand.
CGGTCCTAAGAAATATTTGTACAAATGATCAACAGGTCGGAATAGTAATGTCGTTTTTGTGATTATCCTTCACCTGGAGGAGTTTCAAAGTTGATTTAGTGCTTTCCGTCTAACCGTCGCTCCACATGAATCTTTACCAGCTATTATTAGAAAGCTTTTACAATCATATTCATAGCTGTTGATCACAGTTCCTTTTAAAGGGTGACCTGTCACTTAAAGGACATCCTCTGTACGTGTATAGACACTATGATAATCGAGGAGAAAGAACTAAGAAGAGAGCAATAGGGTGCAGCCATAACCTAAAAGTTGTATGCCCAATAGACATGTGTTATGCCATTATCGATCGAACATGCAGGTGGCTGCGGCCACAAACACTTACTTCTATCGCACTGGAAATTAAGACCGGTTAAGTCGACTTGAGAACTTCTTGTCTACTGTGTTATATAGAGCACCATATGCAATTTGGCGAATTTCTGAATATTTTAAGCGAAAGAAATAAATCTAGTGTCCGCCCATGCTGCGAAGAAGAATGAAAAAAAATAAAATTCGATAAAGTAAATCCTTAACGAATGCTCCTGAGATACAAAGAGCTTAGCTTTGTGCTTATAATTGTGGATAGAGTTGCAAAATATTTATATGAAATTTTAGATTTGATTGCTGTGAGCGTGAAGTAAATTTTAATCTACGATATGATCTTGATTACGGCCAAATTCAAACTTAATTTATGATCATCATCCTGTTAAGAAACAATTTTTCACTTTCACTTTTTATCACCTGGATGTCTATGCCTGATTATTCAATTTATCAGGTGTACTTCTGACTGTTGCTTTTACTAAAAAGGAAAACAAATCAAAACAAAGCCGTTCAGCATAATTCCTTATACCATTTCGCAATGATTCCTTCAAGATATTGATGGTGGTCATAAAGATTATTCGATCCAATCTAGTTTCAATAGTGTCGGTTTTTGATTTCAAATATCTCAGTATATATGATTCCAAATATATCATTAAAATTTCTCAGGAATTTTGATCTCATTAGCACGAATAGAAAGACGTATAGATAACCCGTTTAATAAAACAAGTGAAACCACTATGATGGAAAGCGGCCTGTCACCCACCTCCCACTTTAATGTAGTTATTCACGTAACGACCTTTGGAGATAAGGCTTTTTGTGAGGGGGTTTTGAAAAGTGGTTTTCAATAGTGTTCGCCCTGGTGTACCAAATTTCATGAAAATGTTTCAAAAATTTCCGATCTGCAGATTGAGCACAATCCCACAACATAGACAGACAGACAGACAAATTAGGTCGATTAAGAAGGTGAAGTAGCAAGTGGGTCTATCTCAAGTCGTTCTATGTGTTACATACATCCGTACAAACTCCGTATACGATGTACCGCCGGCGGTGTAGGATATAAAATGTTTAAAAAACTTAACTGACCCACATAGAAATATGTTTACCTCAATACAGAAATAAAGGCAAAAAAAAAAAACCTTAACAAGAACAAGAACAGCGACAACAACTATATGTCAGCCAAAATGAATAAAAGTGAAAAAATACCAATGTGTACGAAATTGTAAACAACAACATAACAAATTTACAAAAACAAAAACAAAAATGGAAAGAGAAGAACTTTAAAATCGTATATTACGCTAAAACTGCTAATAATGGAAACCTAAAGAATAATACAACGTAAACGTGTTCTATGTAACCTAAGCCCAACAAAAAAAAAAATAAAATAAAATAAATAAATAAAGCGAAGCATGATACATAAAAAGATAGTCAAGTAAAGTTAGACAACCTGACAACATAATAAAACAGACTGGTGTCATAATTTATTCAGTGTATGCATCCTAAATATACATACGCGTACTCATGTACATGCAATTGAATGGATGGTTGGAATGGATGGACGGATGATCTGTCTTTTCACATTTCCCGGCACTTTAATTGCAGTACAAAGTACAAGAGGTGCTAGCAATTTTTTTTTTTTTTTTTTTTGATATCATTCAAGTCAAGTGAGCGTTATATTCAACGTTTAGTTCAGTGTCGTTATCTGGTTTTCTCGTTGCTCTAATCTCAAGTTAACTTTTACTTAAATTATGTTGACACTTTCAACAATTATGAAATCCATTAGCAGCAATCATTGCGTGTGTTACTGGCTTAACAACTTAATTATAATTTGATTATATTGATTGATTGTTTTAACCGCAGAACGAGAAAGTGTTGAAGAAATTTCACATGCAACTCTGATTAACTTCATTGACAGCATTTATCATTATCAGGATGTGGATTATCTATCATTGGATTATTATGGTAGGCTTAATATGCCTAATTTTACCAATTATTGGTAAGTAATTAATTTTCTCTAATAATAACCTCAGAAAAGTTGTAAATTTATTATTATTAACTCTTATTTTATATAAAGATCGAAAGTTCCGAAAGTACTGAGCAAGTGCTTCGAAGCAACAGAATGATAAATTTTCTATAAATTTTATAAAGAAAAGCGGGGCATGGCACGATCATAAATATCCTCTATCACCCTACAATTATGCATACGTTGACTCTTCAAAATATGGCATTATAGGAGAAATGATCGAAAAAGTAGTCCGATCCGAATCATCGTCGATAGAGTTCATCCTCGGACCAAAACATAGAAAATTTCATCATTGCGACCTGCATGTTGAACACAAGGACAATGACGGACAAACGGGCAGACAAACTTAAATTGATTACGGAAATGATCGATCAAAACGACAGTACAGTACAATAAAAGTGGATCTATCTCAAATTCTTCTGCGTGTTACATACATCCGCACAAATATGCAAATATGCCTTTGTACCGCAAATGGTGTAGAGCATAAAACTGTAATGCAGTGGTTTCCAACCTGGGGGGAGCGGTACTGTTGCAAGGGGGGGCATGTAGCTGTTTCCAAAATATCATTTTCAAATACAAACCAAAAAAGTCAAATAGGTGTCAAAAAAATGAATCAGCAGTATACGTAATCCACAATCCTCGCCGCGGATTTTTGGTGTCAAAATGCTAAAACATCCAATTCAAAGGGTGTGAAGATAAATTCGAATTTAACTAGCAAAGACATCTACCAATATTAAAAAATTCCAACTAAAATCCATATCTTCTTCGAATCGAAATATCTCGCTTTCGCGTTTGGAGCCGAGTACCGGTGGGACGTGGAATCAAAAGATAAGCGCTT
>KK502659.1:62421-98137 GCA_000688735.1 Glossina austeni
CTCTTCTCTTGTCCGACTGATGTTTTTGCGTTTAGGTGAAGTAATTCGTTCCAAGAACGAACATTTCGGATCGGACCAATTTTTCGATCACTTCGATCTCTCATACAAATTAAGTGCATTAAGTGAAACATTGTGTAGGATTTTCACTTCAAATTATTTGCATTCCCTTAGAAATCTCTTAATAAATCTTTGAATATATCACACTCCCGATATACAATATAAAGTGTGTACTATTTACATCTCCATGACTGTATTATATTTTTGTTATGTATTACTGTTTTATGTATCCATACATATGCACATATTAATATTTTTATTTATTTATTTTTTTTTTTAAAGCGACGGCCTCTATAAAACTGTAAAAAAAAGGGTGGTAATCATGAAGCAGAACGTTTAAATTTTCCGGAATTTTTTTTAACGTTCCCCTCTCTTACGCATGCCTACCTGTATGCATATATACAAATAGATACCTTCGCATTAATATTAGTGTTTATTTTTCTCCTTTTTTTTTTTTTTACTTTTATTTTGTAATTTCACTTTCATATATTAATTAAATACTATTTTCTCTTGTAGGTTGATTATGGTACAAAAATTAATTTTCGTCATGTTTTTCACTATTTTCTCTCTCTGGATTTATAGATTTATTTACTAGAGAAGCGTCTATTGTAAAGTAAAAGTATATTTACTAATAATCTAACTTTAGCTTTAGCTTAACGCGAAACAAACAAATTAAGTTTGTAACAAGTAAGTCGCGACAGAATCTCTTACAACCATCGCAGTTGTTCTAAGAAACGTAAAAGAAGGTAAAGAACTAAACATTCGTTCATAGTCTAAAACGTTGCGCGTGCGCGGCTAGTTTTTTCTATATTTTTCAAAAGAAAAATGAAAATTTATATATATATATATATACTGCATACTCTTTTCACACAATTTTTCTTGTATAGGCGTGTGGGTGTCGCAGGACGTGTTTGGGTCATTTTTAAAATCTTTTCTAAATTTAGAGGCGATATCTTCATTTTTGTGATCGAGCGAATATTTGCCACAGTTGGGCAGACGTACGGATAGACAGACGAATAAGCTTAGATGCATTTCGAATTTGAAGCTTGTGTGGGTTTTTGTTACTACGCGTTATAAAGATATTGAAAAAGAGAAATAAATTTTGATGCCCTCTAAAATTGAGTACGCGTAGACAATTTCCCCCATTCTTATACAAACGTTACAGCATCGCCCTTAGAATGCATATTCAAATTTTTGCTGGATTTGTTTGCTGCAGCTTATGAGTAATTAGCGAAATACAAATTTTTTACACCTTTCGAAAAGCAGATATCATCTTAGTTTACGTAATACGGTAGGCGTGACATTCGACCGATTTAACCTATTTTCAATGCCAGCTTGTGTCCAAGACTTTCCAAAGTTTCCGCTAAGTTTTAAGTCGATAGCTTCACTTTTTTTGTCCCGAAGAATGGTTATGTCAATATGTAGACCGACAGACGGATACTCACTATATCATTGTTGGTACAATTTTCTTCTTGTAATTTTACTATTTCGCGTTTATGTTAAGCGATTAACATAACGAGCAAGATTAAAAGAAAGCAAAAATATTATAGTCGAGGAAGACCGACCATTAAGAACCCTACACCACTTTGAATCCACTTTTAATCCATTTAATAACTTGGTTTCAAGTTTCGTTTATAGAAATATGAATTGAATTTAATCTGGTATTCTTGAAGAAAGTAAATACAACTTTTTCCGTTTAAGCCGCATCAGCGAGTAGTGTCCTTCCAAATACCGCCAGCTTCGTTAATTCACAGCTGTGTGAAATTTCATACAGCAATCGACCCCAAATCGAAACGATAACGAGCACTACCAAAAGTCAGACGTAGCTATACCCACGATACGATTCACATTTCGGATGGAGAAATACCGAATAGTCACTACCATCCGAAGAAGTTCGTTATTTTATCGAAGAGAACTTAATCGTATTTTCTATAGCCTTTATCATGAATGGTATTAAATTTGTGCGTATGTATGCAACACCCAGAAGGACTTGATATATCGCTCGCTTCAGAATCACTTCCTGAATCAATTTAATCTTGGCTGCCCATCTTTCCCTTTTGTTTTCCTTGCGTTCAGCCTACAGGTCGCAATTTTTAAGATATTGTGATGAAATTTTGTACACTAAACTACTTTGGCGTAAAGACGAGCGCTATTGAAAATGGTTCGGATCGGCCCGCTTTTTCTACCACTTTCCACATAACGATACTTAACCACAGGTGGGTCCTTGCTCACTAGAGCACTTTTAGTTGTCTTATATTTAGGAATAAAATGCTTTCGCTCGTTCGAAAGCTACCTTTATATAAATTCATGTGGTGTTCCCTAATTTAGGCAGCTTAAGCTTCCAAATCAAACCATAACTTGATGGTAACTACTTAACAGAGTTGTATTATGCCGTTTACATGACTCGCTATCGTAGTTGGTACACATCGTTCCTAATTAAACTCGCACTTACCTTCACGCCCTTAAAAAAGAATTCGCAAAGTGAGATTCGTCCTTAAAGCATTTCTGAGATCGCCTCAGAATGCATGTAGGGCTTAATGTAGATTCTGATCTCTTCGTAAATTAATTATTAATTTTTTTTTCTTTTTTTAACATTGCGTTACGCAAAGTACTCGCACGCAACGGAAGCTCTAGAGCTTGATCATAACTTACGCACAATATTTGTGATGATGATGATGATGATGCATTTCTTCATTTGTTTTCGATTCAAGGCAATCTACCGTAAAACAACTGAACTTAAAGATTTCACAACTTTACGCATAATTAAATGTGTTTTTCCTGTGTATCACATAAAAAGAAAATTTTTTTTTTATTTTTTTTTTTCAATTTATTGCCAACGGTTTACTAAATAATGCATAGTTTCTAATACGCAAAACGAGTCGATTATAAATAAATAAAATGACATATGAACAACGTGTGCAACGTTGAAAAAGAAGAAAACTGCGGGGGTCTGAGGGAATGGCCGCACCTACTCGGTATATACATACAAGTTGTGCCTCAGAGTTTGCAGATTGTCAACGCTTCTGATCTTGCTACAAAAGCGCGGTAAGAGGTCTTTTTAGAGACTTAGCGGTCTCGTGGACAACGTGCGCAAATGTTTCAAAAGACTGTTGTCAACGAGATTAGAGAAGGAGCTAGAGAGCCGAGATGGGCCAGTTTGACTTTGTCACACGGCCATCGTCTAAAGATGCTATCGAAGAGGTGATCTCGGCAGCAAGAACGCAAATGAGTTCTGCGCTGTCATCACGTCGGATATTAGAAACGTCTTTAAGACGGCTGATTGTGTAACGGAAGTGTACTGCATACTACAAACGACGGTATAAGAGAACACAGATTTACTGCAAGGATACCACATCTTGTTATGCGGATGACATTGACCTGATTGTGCAGCAAGCGTCCACCGCTCTAATAAAGGTTGTAGCTAAGAACAGCTTAAGCCGTATGAGGAGGTGGCTACACAAGCTCAAATTGAATCTTGGTGTGGGAAGGAGTGAAGCCTTATAGGTGACTGATAGAAGGGTGTTCCAAGCGCCAAAAATGGAGGTGAATAGGTACCGCATGCAATTTAGTTCTAATCAGAGATATCTGGGAGCGCAATTAGATACGGAAATTGCACTCGCGGACCACATTAAGACGGTTTCAGATAAAGGATTGCAAAACCACTCTGTGCAAGAATATGCCAAACGTGAACGGGCCAAAACAAGCGGGACGAATACGAGCAAATGATGTAAAGCTGGGCAGAGAAAATATTGCAAAGTAAACATCTTCTGCGAAAGGTGGAAGCGGTTCAAAGGCTATAAGCTTCATTTCAATAGTAGCGGCAGCCGGCTTGGCATTAATATTACTCATCGCGCTAATATTGAAGGAACAATTATATATATATATATAGCGGCAAAAAAGAAAAGAACTACTGGGGAAGGAAATTGCCGCGAAGCCTGCAGACTTAAGACCGCTGTTGAAGGATTGCGATAAGCTTTTCGATGCCATTTTAGTACACTCGACCTCTAAGAATATCTTACCGCAAACCTAAACATAGGGTCCGTGCCATTCCGTAATAGTCTTAAGTCTTACCCAAAGTTAGCAAACAAATCCAAATTTCCAGTAAATCATCCCGTTCAGGGTCAAATCCATTTAGCATCATCAACTGTTTTCTTCTTTCTTGGCGTCCATTTCGGCAACTCCTTCCCTTCCTTTGCAACTAGCATTTGCTTGCGAAATCCTGCATGACTAAGATAAATTAATCAGTTGGAGAAGATTTTTCTTTCCACCAAGGGAACGTTCCACCCGCACTTCTCGCTCAATCTACATGCAAATAAGAAAAAAAGCCAACCAATCTATCGTTTTTGGAAGCGATTGCTCATTTTTTGCAAGGTGCAGGCTTACTTATAAATGCGTTACGTTACGGTAGGGCAATAAGGGAATTAAAAGAAATGATTTTATGGTTCCATTGCTTATGATTAACTGCAAGTAATTTATTTGCTATAAACAAGATTTCGTCTGCGACCTAGAATACACTACGATTTTTTGAAGCCGCATGATGTAGCCAAAAATGAAAGAGCAAAACTAAAGCTTGCAAAAAAAAAAAAAAAAAAAAAGTTTAACATATGCTTAAATGGAATACATTCTTAAACGGAAGTTTAGTAGAGCGTATCCGGCGTTAATATATATAAAAGTAGACATGAAAAGTAAGCAGATGCATATGGTGTTAGTGGGTAGTAGCAAAGCATTGGTAAATGCATTAAATAAGACCATAAAATAAAAATTACTCAGCCAAAGTCGAATTTTGTCGATATGCACCGTCATTTATATATTAATGCATATATATTAATACATATATATATATATATATATATATATATATATATATATATATATATATATATATATATATTTATATATATATACAGCGTATACATTGGAAATCAAATTTAGTAATACTTTGTAGACAATTTTCCAAATTGACAATCGTACGTCGGCTGGGTAAATTTGAAACCGGAACTCGGTCCATGAATAAATCTAGCTATCAATGTAATTACATACATAATGTGATGTTTTCTCTTGTTGACATCTAACAAAGATTTTCATTTCATAACAGCATAAGTTTCACGCAACACTTTAGTGTTCGAAATAGCGTTCAATATGTCGTGTTTGGTACCAAGCGAAGAGCATTGATTGAACGGTACAAACGGCATCGTACGCCGTTACTCGTGATCAAAAGTGGAATTATTGTGAGAGCGTCAAGCGCAATAATACGCAGACTTATTGAGTGGTTTTTTACTAATATTATTATTATTATTATTATTATTAGTGTGTGGATCGAGAACTAAAAGGTCTATTGTACTTGATGTTATATACACGCAAACCTGTTTTTGTGCGATGTGCGAAGTTATCAACGAAAACAAAAATTAGTATTGAATTCTCTATAGTCGCATAATTTGATAGTTGAACGCACAAGAATTTCCAATTCGGGCTTTCACGAAACGGATTGCGTCTCTGATTGGGTCGCTGAGTTGGGTTTTTCCTGTTCAGATAGTTGGCGACTAGTCTCATGCTTTGTTTTGCTCGTTTTAACGAGTACGTAAAAGAAGTTTACTTTAACAGAGTTGCTTTTCGTGTCAAGTCCACTAAACAAAATGATTTAACATAAACTCTGAACATGAGTAAGGGTAAAAACAAAGCGAACGGGAAGGTAATTTGCTTAGAAAGTAAAACCACAATTTTAATACGAATAGCAGCAGGTGAAGGATGCATAGCTTTTGGGTTACGTGAAACCCGCTATAAGGGGCATACAAAAACTTTCGGGTGCCACAAACGAAGGCGCTAAACAAGCATCGTATTCCAAAATCGAAAAGACGCTTATATAGTGGATGCAAGAATTAACTCAAAAACCACTCCCCATTGACGGTGAACTTCATAATCAGCTGGAAGATTTAGAGCCGTCTTGTTCATCGTCTCGCATTAGAAGCCCGAAGTTTTCTACAAGCAATGGCTGGTTAGTCAGATTTTTAAAAAAAAATACGTTTTAATTGTGTTGCGAACACTAGTTTCTATAGCTACTCGTAAAATTTTGTGCGATTTTTTTTTATGCGGTGCTTACCAACCGCGCAACAACAGGTTAGAGTTAATAGCATATAAAAACCACTATTCTATTAGCATAGGCGTCTAAGCGAAAAAGTGGATCCGCAATTAATTTTCACGAATTTTTTTCGAAATCAAATTTGCACCACTCGAGCGAGCCACAAGTTTTGGGTTATACTTTGGATGCATTAACACCTCTCAGGCAAGCTCTTTTCAATTTTGCTGGATTATGAAAAATGCATGTAGTTGTGTTGGTATTGTCATAGTTGAAATTCAATTTCATGCTTTAATCCTCATGGTCGTTGACAATAGAAAATCAAATCAAATCAATTATTTTGTCAGGTTGGATTAGCTTATAATGCAAGATGTCCTTCCAATCCCACCGAACGCTGTACATTGCCTTACGTGGCGTCAATTCGGGCCCTGCAACCGTCTTAAATAACGGTTCAACGATGCGATACGATGCGATTATATTATCGTAACTAAACCATTTTCGTCGCTCGTTCAGTTGTTTCGAAATTTTTTATTTGGTCAATTTTTATCAATGTGCGCCAATCTGTTAATCTTAAAGTATTGAATTAGTGTAGTGTGGAGTGCAAGCAAATTTCGCAGTGCAGCTAACATATATTTCAACTGTTATAAGCTTTTGTTTCAATTTTCTTGACTTGTGAATATTCTACTAGCTAAGGATGGACGGACTGAAAATGGAAACGAATATTATTGAGATTTCTATATGGCTTGTTAAATCATTATTCTCTTGTTACAAATAAATAAATATTTTATAAATATTTTAATATATATTTTTAAAATAAAATAAATAAATGTGAAAAATATATTATTATTTAAAATTTTTTAAAGCTGTTGAAAGGGCTATACTGGATTCACGTTGCTATTTGGAGGGCGGTGGTTCAGCCGAAAGTTTTTTAGCCAGCGAAGATTTAGAGATCGGCGCAATTATCGGTAAGCTACGCATAAACGGCGATCCAGATACCGACAATGGTGATATTAATCTAACATTAAGAGAAAAAGACGCACCTTTAGAGATAGTCGCAGGAACCAAAGAATTAGCTTTAACCGTTGAATTGGATAAGGAAGGCTTAAAGGGGCCATCATCAATATATGTTAACGTTATCTGCCTACGAAGACATTCAACAGATCCGGTAAGTTCAATGATCTTTAAGTCATGCTTTTGATTTAAAAACTTTTTTCATTAACTATATTCAATTCAATTATCAAAGTATTAACAAAAGGCGTTGACGTTGCAAGCAAAAAACATTGCAATGCCGCAGCGCAATAGTGATGAAGTTTTATCACCCGAACACTTAACCGCCATCACCTAACAGCCTTGCCAGCCATACACGGCACACTTGGCTTTTTACCACAATGATTGTAAACAGAAGCCATAAATTAGGTTTTTTTTACTTCCGTTTAAGAACACAGTCATAAAGCATACCTATGCCCGTTTAGCCTATAAACTTTTACTATGCGTGGTTTAGTTTTATTTAGTTAAACAAAAAAACAAAAAAAGAAAATAAAGGCGAAGAAGAAGAAGAAGAAGGAAAAGAAAATAAATAAATCCCTACACTTTCATTATTGCTTTCTTTCCTTCTTCCTTACTCTTTTCGTAAGTCTTTCTCTATTTCTCTACTCTCTTTCTCTTTGCACTTTTCTCAAATATCCTAGAAATTAACTGAAGGTCTCTTAGCCATTACATTTACATTACCGTTAAGTTAGTCGGCATAGTTCTAAATAATTTAAAACTGCCTTCTCTTAGTAGATTTCTTAATATTTGCCTGGTGTAGATGGTTTCAAGCACTTTGAACTTTGCGATAAGTTCATTGACCACTTTTAAAACTTTGCTAGTTTTAGTTTAGTTAGCAAGAGATTTCCCACCTAAACAGCACTTGTATGGATGATTATGTAAACTTACACAAAACTTGAACAAGCGTTGACATAAGTAAATGTTGAAAAAGTTAGTCAATATTTGATTATAAGGAATTATGTTATGTTTTGATATGATTTTATGTTTTAACTCTCCTATACACACTTGTATACAGGTAACCCATCGTGCAACACGGTAGCTACGTTCCAAAATATTGCCATGTTACGGGAGCTCGCGTTATACGAAACGAAGGGGGATTAGCTTCCCCAAAAAAAAAAAAAAAAAAATGTTTTTATATTTTCATAATTAAGATAAATACCTTTACTAAAATATCCGTAAGAATTAATAGGTCACTGAGCACTACTAGTCGCGATGCGTTTCCTTTTTTTGGCAAGATCTTCTCATTCTATGTAGATTTTTCTACATTTTTTTCAGATGTAAGCTCTACCTTTCGCGAAAAAAACAAGTAAAAAAGTTATATTCGGCGGGAGCCGAATCTCGCACACCCACCGCTATGCTTTACGCATTCTACTCCCCAAGTTCTTTTTTTTGATACCCATATCGCTAGTATTATTAAGAACAAATTAATCACGGTGTCTGCCCTGGTCATTTTAAATTTAACCCATTTTTAGGCAGATAGTATATCTTCATTTGAGGAGTGTACGAAATAGTTTTAAACATTATATCTTGTTTGCCTTGTGATAAATAGGCACAAAACCTTAAAAAGGTGACACAAATAAAATCTAATTACTCGTAAGTTTGTGTGGGCATGGCCGATTGGTTGGTAAGGTTTTCTACTTTTTCACATCAAGAGGTCAATAATTTTTTCGAAATTTTTCTTTAAATTTCATCAGACTCGAATATTGCCCAAGGAACAATTAATAAATTAACCGGAATAGATAAATGCTTACGATATCACATATGATATTATATATTATGCAATATATATACATTATAAATATATATATTATAAATATATATATATATAAATATATATATATGTATAAATATATATATGTAATATAAATATATATATTATAAATATTATAATAGTATAAATATATATATTTAATATAAATATATATATATAATATAAATGTATATATTATATTATATAGAAAACATTACTATAGGAAAGATTAATTGTAATGAAAAATGTTTCGCGCTCTCGAAGAGGAAGATCTTCAGATAAGAAATTTTTCACTTTTTAATACATATATATATATAACATAACATATATATATATTTTCATTATTTTTTCTTTTTTTCAGAGTTTTGTAATACCTGTTAATGTGCGTGTAATCGATGTTAATGATAATGCCCCCGAATGGATAGCTACGCCGTATACTTTAACTCTATCCGAGGTAACTGTGCCTGGTACGCGTATATTGCAAGGAGCAAGAGCCGAAGATGCTGATCAGCCCGGACCATTCTCGACGGTTGAATATCAAATTTTGCCGGGGCATTATTCAGAATATGTGCAATTTCTAAATCCACTAGAGGGGACCTTAGTATTGAAGAAATCCTTAGATTACGAAGTAATGCAAAATTTCACAGTAAAATTACGGGCTCAAGATCAAGGAATGCCTCCAAAATACTCAGATACTACGCTGCGAGTTGTAATTACAGATGCTGATGATCAAAATCCAAAATTTTTAAGAGAATCGTATAGTGCTGAACTGCCAGGCGATGGCAGACCCGGCGAGCTACGGACGCGTCCAGAGCCAATTAAGGCCGTCGACCAAGATGAGGGCATTTGTGCACCTCTACAATATTCTATTGTACAATCACAAGATACCAAATACTTTCGTATACATCCGCACAGTGGAGCGATAACGCTGCTTACACCCATCGGTTATTCGGATTTAACAAACGGGGCGACATTGGTAGTTAAAGCTACGCAAGTCGATAATCCCGATCGTTACGCCTTGACAACGGTAACATTAACTCGTCTCGGTGGAACACACAACGACATTAGTGCCTTGGCTTTTGTGCAGAAAAAGTTTTATATGCGTATACGTGAGGACACAGCGGTGGGTAATCGAATCTTAGCCTTGCCAACTAATAAGCCAGGAAAGCATTTAAAATATAGCATACCGGACCCAGTGAATTCTCAATTTTTTAATGTGGGCATATTGGGCGAAGTCATTCTCACGAAGCCTTTGGATTATGAAAAAATGACCCGCCACGATTTTCAAATATTAGCCACAGACGATATAACGAATGCAACGGCCGATGTAACATTAGAAATAACGGATGTCAACGATTGGGAACCAAGATTTCGAGAGACTCACTATGAATTTACTATACCGAAAAGTGTAAGTTCGAAAATTTTGAAAAGCTGGCAAGCCTAGAATATATAGTTTTCCGAAATTTTTATTATAGCAAACTTTACAGTCGCGCTCGGTATCTTTGGAAGGATTAATGATTGGGAAGGTAGAGGCAGCGGATGGTGATCGTAATGACAAATTGGAATTGTCCTTGCGGGGCCAACATGCTGGTCTTTTTGAGATTGATAATATCGGCAATATATATATGCGGCCAGAACAATTGCATCAATTGAATGAATCGACTGTCCACCTTATAGCTATTGCCACAGATAGTGGAGTACCGCCACGTAGCACTTCTGTGCCCGTAACCGTTACAATGGAAGGTGTAACCTTGGCCCAATCATCGTGGAGTAACAGTCTCTTAGCTATGTTTGTTGCCTTGGTGGCTGTCTTCATAATCATCATACTGGCTTTAATTTGCTGCATAGTTCACTATAAAAGCAAGACACGTAAAACAACACCCGCCTTGGCTCGTACCAATCGCGGTCATAGCGGTGTTTCATCAGCCAATTTAATGACACATGAGAAAATGACAAGCGGCAGTGGTAATGGCGCTACGACTTCCAGCGGCAACGTTTCGGTTTTACATATGAAACGAAATGGCGGCAACGTGACCATGGCAAATGGTAGCTATCAAAGTAACGCGATGGGTGCCGGAATATCAGGTATGGGGGCTTCGGCAATATTGGCAGCCAGCTTAGAGAGAGAACGTGAAAGGGAAAGACAAAGGGAAAATTACGCAGCCACTGTAAGAAGTAAGTGTTTAGTAAGTAGTTAGTGTTTTGCATTGAACCTTTTAAGTTATGAGGATTCATTACTACGTTTAATTACTGCAATTATCATTTCTAAAGATACTAAGCCAGCCAGAGCTTTCTCGCTCTATATACCTACCTACCTATCGCCGCATACACAAACATTTGTTCAACCTAAATCCATTACTTAGACATTTTGCTTTAGTTATGTGCGTTTTTTATACCCACCACTGTAAGATGGGGTTATACTCATTTTGTGTTTTTCCCATAATGTATTCAAAACTTAAAAGAAAGCTTCAGAAACCTTGTTAAAGTATATATATATTCTTGATCAGGGTCAAATTCAGAATTGATTTACCCATGTCTGTCCATCTGTTGTTGGCACTCTTCTGGTCGCAAAAATGAAGATATCGACTTCACATTTGGCAAAAACATTGGAAGTTTCTGTACGCAGGTTGATATTGAATATGCGCCAAATTGGTCAGAGCAGAAGCGCGCAGTGGAGCTTAAACCGAACGAAAGTCCGTCTTTGTAACAAAAATTTGTGGATTCTCGGAAATTGTTGTAGTTGGAAGGCTGAAAGTTTCCACATTTACTTTACGAAACATTCTACTCTTTAGGTCAAAAATGCAACTGATCGGCCATGCCCACAAACAGTTACGAATAATTAAATTTTATTTAATTCATTTTCGTTCTTGATTTTATTAAGCAAATAGATTTGAATGTTAAGAATAGGCGGACTAAGCCCACGATAAGTCTGTCCTGTCCTATGTCCAAAAAGTAAGATCAATTTAATTTTTTCTTCTTTAAATCCATTTATTACTCCAAATCTACTTCGTCGCCTTCCAAGTAATCCGCAAACTCAAATAATATTCCTTGTTTACAGCCTGGCCTATAAAATTTTTGAGAAGTAAATTGAGTTTGCCTAATTTGGATCGCGTGATGTGATGTTTCGGACATACCCCAATATGAGGGCTTTCATGAATGGTAATGTTTTGATGTACGAGCGAAATATTTGCGAGAAAACGAGCGAATAACTGTACTAGGCGAATTGATGTAGGGTACACGTATATGTATATTCATATTTATAGTCGGCCTTACCCGAATATAACATTCGCACTTATCATTAATATATATATTTCGATCATAAATGCCGGCACTTATGAGTCGTTTAGAAAGGACCGTCTCTAGTGACTGTTTAGTGGGCGAAGTTATTGATTGATTTACCCATATTGCTTCATTCGAAAAATTATTTGGTGCACGTTTGTCGCTCAAAATACTAGTCGTTCAAATTAGTTAAGATAATTATTTTTAGGATCTCCGAGGCATATCTCATTTGCCAAATATAATTGTATTGTGATTATGTAATAAATGGAAATTTATATCTTCTTTAGGTATAGTTTCTCGGGCCTCGGCTAATGGACAACTCTACGAGGAAGACGAAATCGAAGATGATTCGCTGACAACACAACATCAACATCATCAAATTTCTAGCGCAAATGCGATACGAAGGAAGGCTGCCTGGGAAGCACCTCCAACCTCACCGACTCAAGCAAACAGTGTCGCGGCCATTACATGTACAAGTAATGGCAGTTTAGCGAATATGGGTGCTAATGCAGGCACCTCCAATTTGACTGACACAATGGGATCTTCCGAAAATAATTTAACAGTTTACTTTTAATTAATATTATTTGTGTGTGTTTTTTTTTTTGTTTTTGTACATAATTTTTTTGTTAATATAATATTTTAGTTCTTTACTAAAGGAAAAAATTTTATTTATTATTATGTTATACAGAATGTGGTCAATTTATGTAACAAGTGCATTAGAAAATAAACACGAATGCTATAGTCGGGTAAAGTCGACCATAAGACACCCTATACCACTTGGCTGTTGATTAACAACACGCCAGAAATGATACATTATTCCTAGGCAAATACACAATTTTCAGGGAAACCACCATATCAGAAAATAATAGGACCTCAACGTCGCCTAACTTTAGCAAACTTAATTTGCCTGCCAAAGATTTTTTATTTTCCAGTTGCTTCCGCCATAACAAATCGCAAATTAGACTATGTCACTTTGGTGCTTTCATGAGAGTTTCGGTCGGCGAGGTGCGATCTAAAAAAAAGATCTATGTGATCCAAATTCCCTACGGGTGACTTACGAAAACCATTTTTTGCTAGAAACCCTATATGAATTGAGATCCAATATATAAACCTATCTGGCTCAAATTATTGTTATGAAAGGATTTTCATCAATTGAGTATTGAAAATAAGATCTTTATAGCCTTTATCAAGATTCAGTTTCCATAGGAACGGTTATAAGGTAAGGGGTTTAAAACAAACTTTCCCTTCCGATCTAAAGGCTTCAAACCATTTAGAATGTCAAAATACTATTACTAAGCGATTTATGTCCATAAATTTTCAAAATTACAATACATGGGAGTGGTCCGGTCCGAATTGCTGTCAATAGCGATCATTCTTAAGCTAAACCAGGTAGGCCTGCCAAACATCATCATAACTGTGACCTGTAGGTTGAACACACGGACAGACGTCAGACGAAGAGACGAACAGGCAAACGTAGGTCGATTCAGAGAATGATTCTAAATAAAAGGTGAGTCGATTTCAAGCTTTCCTGGGCCCGCAAAATCTTAATATATCCTGTAACACAAGTGGTGTAGAGTACAAAAATCCAGAATCGCTGATCGACACTAAAGATAATTGCCTATATCGCTGAATATGTCATCAAAATGAAATAAGCGTTGATTTATTTTGTAAATTTTTAGCGAAAAGTGTACTTAGAGTGAATCTTGTAAATTTTTAGCTTCCATTACCAGTTTGTTAAACGCATACAACTCTCTACAATATTTTATAAATACTTTTAGATTTAATTTTTAAATATTAAAGTATGAATGGGAAATAAAAAAAAAAAAAAATTAAAAATAAACACTATTTTAACGCTACATATTTTAATCTTATCTTAATTTTAATTTTAAAAAATCATAACATTTTCTCCACCAATGAAATCGAACGTGAGACTCGTGTAAATCTATAATTATAGATACTGCTCGCTTGATAAACTTTCCATAAATTTATAAAGCCGGTTAAGAGAACATTATCTCCACGATCGATCCATCGTCTCCATCATTATAGAAACTAATTAGTTTTTTGTCGATCTTATGGAAAATATTAAAGAAAATCGCAAAAACAACAATTACAAAAAAAAAAGATTCTGCGAAACTGATAATATCCACACACATTTTGACTGGAGGTAAAATTCCCTACAATTTGGACTTATGAAAGCGTAAAGCGCTTCACGCCAATTACTTATAAAGAAAATTGAAATTACAGAAAATTTATGAGAATAATTTAACTGAAGATTAAATCTAGCATGAAGTTTCGCCGGTTGTGTTTATCACTCCCTGCAGATGTCAAACAGTTATGCAAACAGTTCTGGATAGCAAATCCCACAAGGTTTATGATGAGATTACCCTCTCGTCACCGATTAATGTATCTACAAAGTGCTCCCAGGATTCTGATGTTATGCAATATTTACACACATTCAATTTCATTGAATTCTCCTATATTATCACAACCATTTTTACGGTCGACGTCCCTATGCTCTGCCATGTGCTTTAAGCGGACGATATGTTACCCGTGCCCTGGCCGATCGCTATATTAGTTATATGCAAAGCAACTTCCATGTTAGTCTATTATTGAATCTTACACAGTCATGAAAACTGAGATAAAATTTCGAAGATTGGCAAACGTTCTTACTATATATCTTGGGGAAGAATCATTGGCAAAAATGTGCAAAGCGTTCCTAAAGATGAGAACTTAAGAACATGTGAGCAGATAAATTTCAAAATTTCAAAAGCAGATATCAAACTGAAATGCAACATTGGCGTTCAGACCAAAGGAACTGCTTACGTAATCCTTGAATTGATAGATTGAATCTAGTCACACAGATACTAATAACAAGTACAAAAGCGACACCGCATCCGTCCGGAATGTCGCTAAGGCCGCGTATAATTATTTAATTATTTACAGAGGCCGCAGTGAATGACTCTTTCTTCCTTTTTGGAAATAAGACCCATAAACCGTAACTTAATGCATTTATGTATTCTCGAAATGAACAAAACTTCTTTTATATTATTTATAGTCATTTTATAATGAACACAAATTAAATTGTTGTTAAACACACCCAAAAAAAGAGAATATAAATGCAAGCCTGTATAAATAAAGCAACGGAAAAAGATCAGCTGTTTTATTTGCTTTCTCTTTCAAGATTTTACTTTTCGTTGGCATGTTTATCGTAGTTAATGTGAATGAATGTTTGTTTATTTTTAATATACGTCCCTAATTGGAAGTAAAAAGATTCATAAAACGGATCAGGACCACACCAGAATAATTTAACCAACAAACCAAGTTAAAAACTTCAGCAAACTCAAGCCAAAAATGTCTAAGGACGAGAAAGAGAAAGTGCCCATAGTTGACAAGGAATTAGATCTTTCGAATGCAGGACGAGGCGTGTGGCTAGTTAAAGTGCCCAAGTATATAGCACAGAAATGGGAAAAGGCTCCAAGCAACATGGATGTGGGGAAATTGCGTATAAGTAAGACGCCAGGTCAGAAGGCACAAGTTTCATTGACGCTGACACAAGCGGTCGTCAAATTGGATCCGGATGCCGAAATACCCACTGAACACATATTGGATGTGTCGGTTGTAACTAAGCAAACTCTTGGTGTTTTCTCACATATGGCGCCCATCGAGACAAATCATTTTAAAGATGCAAGTTGTAGTGACCCCGAAAAATTGTACATGGAAGGACGCATAGTACAAAAACTAGAATGCCGGCCTATAGCTGATAATTGTTATATGAAATTAAAATTGGAATCTATAAAAAAGGCATCAGTGCCTGTTCGAAAAGTCCAGCCTATTGATAAAATTGTACAAAACTTTAAGCCAGTTAAAGATCATGCTCACAATGTAAGTGGAAATGTGAAATGGAGAGGAGGGAAAATTGACATAGTACTTAATTGTAATTACATTCACTTTCGTTACATTACAGATAGAATATCGAGAACGTAAAAAGGCGGAAGGCAAAAAAGCCCGCGATGATAAAAATGCTGTTATGGATATGTTGTTTAATGCTTTCGAAAAGCATCAATATTACAATATTAAAGATTTGGTAAAAATTACAAAACAACCTATTGGTTATTTGAAGGAAATTTTAAAGGAAGTTTGTGATTACAATATGAAAAATCCTCACAAGAATATGTGGGAATTGAAGAAAGAATATCGTCATTACAAGACTGATGCAGAAAAAAAAGATGATGATAAAACTGCTACCGACAGTGATACGGATCACTAAATTTAATTTCAAAATAGAATTAAAATAAGAAACTGATTAAATTACAATTTTATATTATATTAGCCTGTCGAGGATTTGTGGTAGTGTTTGAGGTAAGACTACTGTATGACAAAAGCATAGGTAATGTAGTAGTAGTAGCGGTACTCATGTTTTGCTAATTGTTTACAGCTGGAGGCATATTGTCGTGGAGAAAAAAGAAAACTTGGGCCGAAAGTGATTCTGAATACAAAAATACATCGGCGGACATCAGTAGGACGGATACGGATTAGTAGCAAAACTGCTTTAAATGTTGAGTTAATTAAACGTTACTATTTTTGTATGGAAAAGAAATAAATTTAATTTTAAAACAGAATTAAAATAAGAAAGTGATTAATTTACAAAAATCAAATTTCTGCAAATTGCTTACTGTGAACCGTTATACAGAATGTTTTGGGATATTTTTATAACAAATTGTAAACCTAATTCATCCTCAACGCTCATTTTACCAAAAATAGTAATGAAAATCGTTTGAAATTCTTCCAGATATATAAACAACGTCATATTGAAATCAAGTAAGCACGTAGGTGTAGGTATAATAATTAATTAACACACGATAACATGCGCTTAATCATAGCACAATTATTTGATGGCCAATTATATCCCTTTAAGTCCAGGAAACTTAAAATAGTTCGCAAAAGAAAGGTAATTGAAGCGGATATAATCGCTAGTGTTTCGAGTTAGGCATATAACTTTATTCTTCGGTATATTCTCCATTAAGTTCAATACATTTTTCCCAACGATTTCCTAATTTATTAATTCCATCTTTAAAGTGACTTTCTGGAAGTCCATCAAAATAATCGTTCACTGCTAATATAACTTCTTCATCAGAAGAAAATCTCTTGCCGTCAAGAAATTTTTTTAAGTTTACGAACAAATGAAAGACGGAGGGTGTCAAATCTGGTGAGTAAGGCGGATGCTGCAGCAGTTCATAATGTAACATCTTCAATTTGTCCTTTATAAGGACACCTCTATCAGCCGGTACGTGAAAATAGATTTTTTTCTTTGCCAATGCTGGTCTTTTCCCCCGAATTCTCTCATCCAAACGTTCCAAAAGGCTTAGGTAATATTTTTCTGTTATCTTTTCGCCAGTTTGAAGGTAATCAATTAATAAAATGCCCTTTCCATCCCAAAAGACTAACGCCATAATTTTTTTTGTTGATTTTGACCACTTTGGCTGCTTCGGAGTTGAACAGCCAGGTTTAATGCCGTCTTTAGTTTCTTTGCCTAATTCAGAACTGTAATGATAAACCCAAGTCTCATCTGTTGTTACAAAACGGCGTTTAAAATCAGTTTCATTCTTTCGAAATAAGTTCAAATTTTGTTTAGAAAACTCTATTCGCTGTTGTTTTTGATCAAAGCTTAACAAATTCGGCACCCATCTTGAGCACACCTTTTTCAAACCCAATTCTTTTTTTAAAATGTGCAGTACCCGTTCAGATGATACATCCATAGCCGTAGCAATTTCACTCAAAGTCAATTGCCCATCAATTTCAATCATATCATGTACTGATTTAATCATTTCTTCAGTCGTTACACTCGTTGGCCGTCCAGAGCGGGGATCGTCATATAGGCTCTGGCGCCCTCGTTGGAATTCGGCCGCCCATTTGCATACCATTGCTCTTGATGGGGCAGAGGCCCCTAATACATTTACCATTTCACTATGAATTTTCATGGCTTTGAGACCTTTTTTAACAAAGAATTTAATCACTGCACGATTTTCAATTTTGTCCATTTTAAGATATAATCATAGCACGTTTATATATAAAGAAACCTCAAATTGTAGTAAATTGTATAGTTCTCTCACTATTATGCAGGTGTCAATTGTTTGAAGTGATCGTCGCTTTTCTGGAGTAACCGTCGCTTTTGTGAAGTAAATCTCTGCGAACTTTCCAATTACCATCGTATTGTAAAACATAAAAATTACGAATAATTATAACGAGATTTTCCGTCTGAATGGTGAAAAACATTTTATGTAAAATATTGTATGCACATATCAAGGGCTTGTATTTATTTTTCCAATGTTTTACCTTTATATTTGTTAATTCTTATATTTCATTGCCGCTTTCCGTTTCAGTTATATCGGCAAAATTATCGTTTTTATATCTTCTCTATGTTATTTACTCTCGAAAACAGATTTAGTTGATTAGTAGCGTTGTTATTATAATTTTATATAACTTGGCACCACTAGAAGATTACTGGCATTATCATTGCAATTTTACTCTTTCTTTTAAGCAAGTGCAAAATCCGTTATAGAAAAGATAATCAAATACTATATAGACAGTTTGCCTTATATTCGGATTTTTTCGTTATGTCAATATTTTTTATATTTTGAATTACATTAAGGCGTTAAAACGTATTTATTCCTTTCAACGTATTCAACCTTAATTACCATGGCGCCACATCATGCTATTTCTTCCCAAGCAGAATATTTTGGCCACGAAAGGAGGAGTTACCATGTATTAATGGAGTTTGCTGCATTAACATTCATATTTGTTTTATATATATAGAGGAATTTAAAACTGTACTTCGCTGCATACATTTAGATATGTTACTTTACACTCTTTCGAATTTTTACTTTATTTTTAATTTTTTTTTTTTTCTTTTTGATCTCTTTTGCTTCTTTCCTCCCTTTTGCCATTAATTACTTTTGTCTTAGCAATATAAAAAAGCTTTCAAAATTGTTTCAATCACCGCTATTACATTTTATATGTGAATTATATATAAACATTCCATCGATATTTCAATTAACGAATTTTCTATTTATTGGCAAAAGTTTTCAACTGCACTGTCATCGATTCCAAGTGAATTACAAGTGTAATTTTAGTTACCAAACAACAGCTGTTTTATATTTACGTTTTTACGTATTATACCTCGTGCGATTTATTTATTTTTTTTTATTGCTAGAAGAAATTAAGATGGTTGCAGACAACGTCGAGTTAGAAAAAACTTTAGATATTAACAAATATACATTATCTAAGTATACAGTTTCCAAATTAGTGGAAAGAACTCTAGAATTACGTTTTTTAGATAATTCTCCGGTAAGTTGAAATACAAATCAATGAGAATAAATCAAGCATTTCTCTATTTGATTCATTAAAAGTGAAAATTGACAAAGTGAATTCAATGCCTTCAAAAGCACGGACGTTAAAATTATTAATTACTTTTATTATAAAGTCGCAACAATAGAAATTTGTTACACATGTCGCTCTGCAACCACTCTAGTCACTTGATTGTTGATCCCTTTTGAGGGAAAAGCAGTTGGTTGTCGGAATGCAATCGTTCGATTGATTGCCGCTCCCTTTTGAGGGCCTCCTCCATATGTGAGAGGTATGCACGCAATTCATCCACTTCGGCTATCTTTTTCACTGCAATCTTTCTCCCTTCTATTAATTCCAAATTTTGCATTTCTCTCAGATGTTTTAACTCATATTCCAGATCTAATCTACATTGTACACTGCCATCCTCAACGAGTTATTTTTGTCCATTCGGTTTTCTAAAAGCGTACTCAAAGCAGAAAAAAGATTGGAAAAAACATGTTGTTTTGTTTATCTATTTGGGCACTTTAAAAAAAAGGAAACATTCTAATCGAAAAGAGAAAAAAGGTCAATTACCGGTTTCCGAGTTATAAGTTAAGCATTGCCGACGCTGTCATTGTTGTGCTTGCTTGCCAGTGAATCATTTCTAGTTGCTTTGTGCTGTATTCACGATTTTATTCGTTCACTATAAGAGTAATGATAAATTAGTAAAAATTATTACAGAATTGAGAGAAGGTCAAGATTTCTAGTCTTGCCTACTTATACGATTACATTTCAATCTTTTCATAACTGAAAAAATACTATTAACAAAAATTATGGAACTTTTGTTAGAAAACTATGAATACATGAATAATTTTGTTCTTTTTCTTCTTCATTTAATGACAAGGGTTTGACGCGTTTAACTACCCATTGAAATACTCACTTTAACAATTCTATTCCATACATATTTCTTTCACGCTAAGAAAAAGAATAATATCAAAATAGTCCTAATTTATCCTATATATAGGATTTGGATTGGAATGTGGATTGCAGACATGGCCAAGAAAAATGTGCAAATCTCCAATTACCTTTTGCTCGTAGTCCTTTGACTTTGACTAGAGTAAATGTAAAAGATTTCCAGATTTTATTACAAGCTGATGGTCAACTGCATACTAAGAGTATAACCGAAATAAAATTTGATGTAAAGGTAAGTAAACTTAACGGTCGTGGATAGATCACGCATTACTTTGTTTTGTTTAATTTTTTCTTTTTTTTTAGAAATCACCTGATTTTATATGGCAGCCTGGTGATACGATTGGTATACTACCTTATAATGACGAATCCGATGTTGAAGAGTTTTTGAAATATTTAAATTTGGAAGATAAGGCCGACAATTTATGCGTATTTCAACTATTGCAAGAATCTAAAAAAACTAAATGCCCTTCACATATACCCAATCGAACAACACCACGAGAAGTGTTGAGAGACTGCATTAATCTGAGAGGAGTTGTGAAAAAACAATTTCTAAGAGTTTTGGCTGAATATTGTTCTGACGTCTCTGATATCTCCTTTTTAAAATGTGTATCTTCGAAAGAAGGGTCTGCATATTATAATGAAATTATTTTACAAAACGCTTTTACTCTGTTGAATATTTTGAAAACTTGCAAGTCATGTCAACCGCCGCTTAGTTTGTTAGTAGAACATTTGCCACGCCTTTTACCTAGAGAGTACTCCATAGCCAGCAGTCCTTTAATTAATTCGAATGAATTTAATATAATTTTTTCGATTTTTTTTACTAATCCTGGCATTACGACAAAAATGCTGCAGAGTAAACCTACACAAGTTTCAATGTACTTAAGACAGCCGACTTTATTTTGTTACACCGAAGACGATTTCCAAAATGATCAAATACTTATAGCAGTGGGAGGTGCAGCTTTAGCTCCATATTTAGGTTTCTTGCAGCACAAGGAATGTCTTATCGAAAAAGGAGCGTCCGGAGTTGCCGGCAAAACTTGGCTTTTTGTAGGTGCTGTTAGCCAGCAAGCAATCCCTCATCGTTCTCAATTAATGCAATGGCTTTCTAAGAATGTTTTAAACAAATTTATAGAAAGTCATTCTCGTTCACCATCCACCACCAATTCCTATCAGTACATACATGAGGCATTAAATGCGAATTCCAAAGTGTTCATTGACTTACTTTTGCAACCACAAACCAAAATATATATATGTGCAGATGGTTCTCAAATATCCAAAGCCCTAGAGGCAACAATTTGCAAATGTTTAAGTAAAGAAATCAATATCGAAGAATCCGAAGCTCAGAATATAATCAAAGATTATCGTAAGCAAAATAAATACAGAGAAGATTTCTGGTGTTAAAAATTTAAAGCAGAAAAACAAAGGATTTTATTTTATAGAGGTCAACGAGAAGGTAAGGAAATACTTTACTATTAGATTAATAATAATAAACCGAGATGTCTGCTGTGGCGGCCAAGCGTTCATAGCGGCATAGCTTTTTGATCCTTTCTTGTTATTATTGTGAAGCAAAATACACCAAGCTTTGGATTATTCACCGATACAAGTGAACGTGAGCTGGGTTTAGACCGTCATGAAACAGATTAGTTTTACCCTACTAATGACAATATGTTGTTGCGACAGCATTCCTGCGTAATACGGACCAATGGAACAATATTTGTTCCGGGGAATAGTTGTATGAAGCTACATCCCTTAGATTATGCCTGAACGCCTCTAAGATGGTATCCGAGCTGGACTGCAATCATAAAAATGGTGCATTGCATTTAAAGTTTGCCATTTTTCTATGATAAACGAACAATGAGATCTGACGCCTATATTTTATTGTAATATAACAAATGCAGGGGGATGTTATCACTTGTAGGCCGCGTCAGTTAAACATTATTTAATACAATGGCAATGCCTAGAATCAACTGTAATCGAATTGTCAAGCTAAGCGATCGCTAAGGGATGAAACGAAATTCTAAACTGTAGGTAGAATGCATTTATATAAAATAATGTAAATAAAACTAAAATCAGTGGGCACTTTTAAATAATTCGTATAAAAAAAAAAACAAAAGAAAAAAACACTTTTATTGCAATTGAAGTAAATTTATTATTATTATTTGTAAGTTTTTGTTTTTTTTTTTTTCGGTAATCTTGGTATGATATTATGTTGTATGGTTTTTTAAAATAGCACTAACGCTTACAAAACAGAACATTTATTTATTCATTTACTTGTTTATTTAATTACATATTTTTATGAAGATTAAAACATCTACTTGCGATATGAGAAATAAAAAGAAAATAAATAAAAAATAGAGAATAATTTCTTTATCAAGGATTTCTATATCAATCAATTTCTGTTTTCATTTCTGTATTTTTTTTTTTTTATTAAATGGGGTTTAAAAATGTTTCTTGAAATTTTCGCTGACGGTATGTTTTCGTTTCAAACCTGGCATAAATACTGTTCAATGTTTATCATTAATTTTCGTTGTAATTAGATTTTTGAAATATTTCATATATCTATTGGTTACACATAATTTAGTTATTTTTATTTATTTATTAATTTTTTTATTTTTTTTATTTAATATAAATAATTTGCGAAATTGTTGAACAAAAAATATATATATATATATATATCAAATAATTAAATTGAAGTATCATTTAAGTCAATTTGACAATAAAAATAGCAAAAATATTTTTTACAGGGCACTTAAGAGTCGTTTGTTTTTTACACTAAAAAAAAAAATAATAATAAATTTATTATCATTATTATTATTATTATTATCATTAAATTTAACTACATTTTATTAAGAGCCTTTATTTCTCTTTATCGAAAAGTTTGTGCGTTTAATTTTCCAAATTTATTCGAAATAATTTGACCGATTTTCTCTCCTTTTTTATTTATTTATTTATTTTTTTTTAATCGGAATTAACTAAAAATCATCATGTCTTTTTTAATTCCCTAAATGTTCTCGGATTAGAAATATGAGAAATTTCATATACATATGCAATTCCTACGGGTACAAGTCAAGACTTGGCCTGCTATCGGGAAAGCTAAGAGGGAGTTAACTAAAAGTGATGATTACTGACTTCAATTAATTTTTACCTTTGTTTGGTCTATAGTCGTCGCTTTCGCGTAAAAGTAATTCAATATCTCTCGTTTCGCAGGCGCCCGCCGTCTATTGTGAAGCGCGCCAATTCAAAAAATCAAACATAGACGTCCCCCGCTTAACACGGTATTTGCCAAGAATTGTTTCAATGCAACACGTGGTATAAATTATGCGAATATTGTAACAAGGTTTCGTTGTCTCGGATGTGTGTGTGTTTTGATTTTTGCTTTCTCTTTCAAAAGATTAGTCTCAATTTTTAATGAAAATTGATTTTATGATCTTGTGATCGTCATCATTATTTTTTGAATACATTTATGTGAATATGTCCACCACACAAAGAAGCTTCAGGGATCCCATAAAGTCTATGTCTTATGCTTGATAAACATTAGATTCTGAATCGATTTAAGGACGTTCATGTAAATGTAAACTTTTTCTTGCTATTGACTTCAAATTTGGCCGAAACATTGGAAATTATCGCAAGCTGTCGAAGGACTCACCTACAGTATCGCCTAAATTAGGAACACCTTTGTTCTTCAAAAGGAATAAATATGTTGGCTTCTCGCTCATTACGCGCCAACTGCGGTAGACAAATCAAGAAAAATTTGAAAGGATATTGGGTGGACTATGCTGCTGTACCTAGACAAGAAAGGGAAAAATTGATCACGCCTACTCAATGTTAGAGTGCATCAAAATTTATATATTTTTTTAAGCAAGCATGCTTCAAAAACTCGCATAAGTTCCACATTCTGTCCATCTGTCCAACTGTAGTAAACGTTTCTCTGTTCGCAAAAATTAAGATAACGCCTACAAATTTGCAAAAGTTTTTGACAATGTTCCAAACCGGTCAAAGGACACGCTTATAAGGTTTACACGCCTATGCAAGAAAATTAAGATGACCTTCGCTTTCCATGTTCTTTTTTTGCTCGTTGCTCATAAACTACAAAGAAATACACGACATTACTTTCCACTTTTACTCTAAAAACCCAAAAAAAAGTCGGCCATGCGCACTTAATGTAGGTGTGGAGTATGAAAATTTAGTTTTTTTTCCCCTTTTTTTTAATCTTTCTAAGAAATAAAATTTTTTTACTTATTGCGTTTCATCACAATGTCGAATTTCGTATTTATGTCTTTTTTTTTGATTTTTTTTTTAGTGAAAACTTGAACTTAACTTTTCATTTTATGTTTTAAAGAAAAGATGTTTGAAATGACCATAGATTTAAATATGTGGAGATAGTGGACTGGGAAAGCTTGTCTGAAGTCTAACTAGAAATGGTATTAGTGATTCTATTAAGATTTGAGCATTGTCCTCGGCTGTTGCTCGACCTTTTCCGCCAAGTCTACTTGCCTCTATTGTTGCCAAGGTAAAGTCGCCCAAGGTACATTTACAAAGGAGCTTTCATAGCTTTCGATTTCCGATAAAATACGTTACATATCGCATTCATTTACATTACTTCAAGGTATCTTATGGCACGATCTTGACAAAACACAAATAAGACTCCGATACAACATGGTACAGGTATTTTTTTTTTTTGTTTTTTGATTTATAATCATCTTCCATACGATATTTTGGTTTAAATAAAAACTTAAAAAAAAAAGAAGTAAGAAGGTTGTATTCGGCGGGAGCTGAATCTCGCATACCCACCGCTATGTTTTTCGCATTCTACTCTTCCAGTTCTTTTTTTTGATACCCATATCGCTGATATTATTAAGAAAAAATTAATCACGATGCCTGTCCCGTTCATTTCAAAATTAACCCATTTTTAGCAGATAATATATCTGCATTTGAGGAGTGTACGAAATAGCTTTAAAGTTTCTGTCTTGTTTGCCTTGTGATAAATAAGCATGAAATCCTAAAAAAAAGTGAAAAAAATAAAATTTAATTACTCGTAACTTTGTGTGGGCGTGGCCCATTGTTTCCATTTTTGAACTTAAAAAGTCGTAAAGTACATGTGGAAATTATCAGCCTTCTAACTTTAATAATTTTCGAGCAACGAGCAAAAATCCACAAATTTTTGTTAAAAAAAACGCTACTTCGTCCAGTTTGCGCTCCATTGCGCGCTTTTCTACTCTGACCAATTTGGGTCATTTTCAATACCAACCCGCGTGCAGAAACTTCCAATGTTTCTACCAAATTTGAGGTCGGTATCTTCATTTTTGCGACCAGGAGAGTGCCAGCGCAGCCACACAGACGGACAGACATGAATAAATCAACTCGGTGATCAAGTATATATATACTTTATGGGGTCTCTGAAGCTTTCGTTTCGGTGTTGAATACATTATAGGAAAAACGAAAATGAGCACACCCTCATCTTACAGTGGTGGGGATAAAAAGAAATGTGTCGTATAAACCGGTCTCGATATAATACAGTATAAATTAATCGTGTTAATCGGCGGAAGCCTGTACCTTCATTGAAAAAATAAATGTATTAAAGAAAGAAAAGAAAATTACAAGACAAGCTGATAAAAAACAATTCCTATTATGAGACGATTTAATAGAAAGATTTCTACATAAATTTTCCTTACGATTTCTTAATAATCATATAATATTTTGCTGTTAATTGCAATATATAATCAATTATATTACAGTTATCTCAACTAATATCGCCTGCAATACCAGAGCCAATCATGTACTAGCGGAGATGTTCGTAATAATGCAAAAATTCTGTTTTTTTTTTTTGTAAGTTTAATTAATAGCCATTGTTGTCAATGGAATAGGTTCCGGACAATATTTCTATTGTATTTTTATATGGGAAAAGTAAAAAGGTATTTACAAAACGAGAGAAAACATTATTGTGGGACCTGAATCACCATTAAATACCCTACACCATCATCGTTTAATTCCGCTATATATATAATGACTTTCCAAACTAACACTTTATATAAAGATTGATTGAAAATCCGATCCGATGCGAACTATTTTCAATGGCGTTGGACCTCATGATAAAATGTATTCGTTTAACGAATTTCATCGAATTATCTCAAAAGATTGCGACAAAAAAGCAAGACAGATAGACAGACAAACGGACGGATAAGCTTAGATCGATTGAGAAAGTGA
Source organism: Glossina austeni (assembly GCA_000688735.1). Lineage (NCBI taxonomy): Eukaryota > Metazoa > Arthropoda > Insecta > Diptera > Glossinidae > Glossina > Glossina austeni. The sequence goes on from KK502659.1 coordinate 89,127, forward strand.
TGCCGTGGGTCCAACTCATGTCCTCGCGATAAGAATAATTTTACTAAAGAGTTTTCTGGAAGCGGCATGCGGCATAACTCAAGAAATTTGCAGAGGATGTTACGGTGTTGCTATTTTTTCCAATACTTCAAGATACGCTTATTGACCTCCTCAAATATTACTATTCTACAATCTTTCCTTCTATCCCAAGACAATTGTCCACAAAATTTCTTGTTTTAAGGCTGTCGCAGTGGCTCACAATTTAAATGTAATCGCAGTAAGAGAAAAAAAACGCAAATTTTGGAATAGATTTACTTAGCAAGTCTTAGAAAGCTTTTCACAAGCCTCAAACATGATTGATTTCTACTTACACGACCAGTTGGGTCATATAGTACCCCACAGATGATTATCATCTTAGCTATTTTCCTAATTTTATTGAACAGCCTGCCTGGCGGCTTGATATTCTGCAGTGAGTAGTGTTTGGAGGAAACTGCTACGCAGTAAACGTAAATAACTCCACAACCCTTTTTTGGCGAACCTCTAACGGATACTAAATGCAACCTTTGCAAAAGTCCTGAGCTTCCTTACAACCGCACAATGATTTTGCAGTGATTATAATCCTTCAGTTTCCCAGTTTCCCATAGTTTACAGTACAATAATCAAAAGTGATGACTAATCTAATTTTATGATTTTTTAAATTTATTTTGTCGCCCTCAAAGTAATCCCCCTCAGATACTATAACTTATGCCGATGCTCTCGCCCATCTTTGAAATGCTAATACCACTTGTAAACATTTGTTACCGACAAGGTCTGTTCGCCAAAAGCTCTCTGCAAGATCCTAATGATATTTGCGCAAAAAATTTCATTTCGCAAACAAACTTCTTTGCTCACAATAACCGAAAAAAGTAATTTTTACGTCTTTCGCAGTGTTACCAATTCAGAAAAAAAAAAAAAGAAGAAACATTTCTTATGGTCGATATACTTGCGCAATTTAACTTGAATCTTGGTCTTAATTTTTGATCACAAGATTACGTAGAAAAGCTTTCAACAGTCTAACGTTCCGATTGGTTCATGAATTATAATAACAACTAATTCCCTAACTAATAAAATCTTTGTAACTGTTCGGCTAAGAATAAGAGTTTAATAAACTTATCTTTGGAATTTTGGATTATCCAGAGAGCTCTTAATAGATTGAATCAGTTTTTCTCAAATAAAAATTTATTCTTCTCCGGCCACAAACGGACCTGAAAAATGAACTTTCAATAACAATAAAAGCACCATAGCATCATCAAAAAAAAAAAAAAATTAATATGAAAATATTGCCCATCATACAATTAACGCATCCACTATAGTAATAATTGAATACTTTATAATTTTCATATATTAATTTAATGAGATATATATGACGGATATTATATATAGATCAAAGCAAATAAAATTTTATTTCTTGATTCAATTCATTTGCTCGAAAATTTGGCTAACATTAATTGAATATGATTTCAATGATCGGATATTCAAAATTCGTTCCGATTCGCTAAAAATGTTTTATTTGCTAAGAAGAAATTTTTATTATACAGCATTAATGCACACATCCCTGTTTTATAAAAGTTGAATACGCACACTTTTTCTTTTTTGTTATCTTTCACTCTCTCTCTCTCTCTCTCTCTCTCTCTCTTTGTCTCCCTTTGTCGAGTTTATTTTATAATTTTTTAAAATTAATTTTAACCACAGGTTAAAAGAGATTAATGCAAACTGTTGCTCTAAGTTTCCAAATTTTTTAACTTCTTTTTTTTTTTTTTAAACACCTAATGGCACTTTAGCTTTATTTTTGAATAAATTAAATCTAAAGAAACAAAAAAGAAAACGAAAAAACATTAAAAGCAAAAATTTATGATCAATGTTTAGACGATGATAACATTAAAATACAATTGTGAAGAACTTGGTTTAAAATCGCGCTTAAATCACATATATATATATATATATTTTTTTTTTTTTTCTTTTTTTTTTAAACCTTATTTTATTAATATATATCAAGTTTTTTTAATTCAATATTATATAGCAATTGAAAACTACGGTTGTAAATCTATATATAAATCATATACTTTTTAATATACATTTTCATTAGTTAAATACATATATACTTTTTAATTACTTTGCAGTATTTCTGTTTAATATTGAAAATTTTGGCAAATTTTTATATTTATTTTTCATTAATTCCTATTTAATAAAAATTTTCAATACTTTATGCTAATTTTGAGCAAATAGCTCTTCGGTAATTGTGCGTATAAAATTTGTACGCATATAAATAGATATATATATCTATATATATATATATATATTTTTTTTTTTTTTTGCAATAGTTTTTGTATAATTTCTTTAGTTAAAAATAAAAAAAGAAAATAAAAACATTTTTAATATTGTTATGTGTGTTATATATATATGTATATATATATATATATATACATATATAAAACTTCTATCTAAATCGTATAGATCGTAGGTGTATGTTAAAACAAATGTTTTAACTTTGATCCATATTGATATCGATAACGATATTAAGGGGTGTGAAGATAAAATCGAATAACTAGCCAAGGCACCTGCCATCTGGCTGCACAGAGCTCTGTGTAAACGCCGTAACTGAACTCTGTTAAGCGTTTAGAATTAAGATATAATTGGATTTGAAGGCCGACTCAGTTCAAATTAAAAAACGTGTAAATATTGATTCTTTTGGACGCCTCGTGAGACGAATCGAAAATATATTCCGGGGATCCCGTCACACTTTACTGTAGATAATATTTCAGGAAGCGTTTCGAGTGTATTGGGCCTGTAATGCGTTAAGAAGAAACTGTTTTTCCCAAATATGCGGTATTTTGCTGTTGCTTGTATTGCCGTAGAACACAACAAACGCACTAAGCGTTGAGAATTTTCCCCTTTGCTGGGTGTGTGACCATCCCATACTGTGAGAAGTTGTATGTAGTTGTGTGTAGCCGCCTTTAATAAGCGGATTCTCCAACACTAGAATCTCTATAAAAAGAATGGTGTGGATCGATGTGAATTTGGTTTTGACCTTCACTTCAGTTCTACTCTAGATTTCAAGAGCCACATAAATACATACATTTTGTGACCACATCAATGGAGGAGAGAAGGCGCCACTTCTCATAGTTGCACACCCAGCAAAGGAAAAATTCTCTAGGCTTAGTGCGTTTATTATGTTCTACGGCAATGCCAGCAACAGTAAAATGCCGCATATTTGGGCAAAACAGTTTCCTTTTAACGCATTACAGGCCCAATACAATCTAAACGCGTCCTGAAATATTACCTACAGTAAAGTGTGACGGGTTCCCCGGAATATATTTTCATATGGTCTCACGAGACGGCCAAAAGAATCAATGTTTACACGTTTTCTAATTTGGACGGAGCAGGATTCCAAATCCGTCTGTACAGTAATCCTAACAACTTGATAGAGTTGTTAGTCTTAGGACGTTTACAGAGCTCTGTTAAGGGAGATGGTGGATGGCTTTGCTAATTGAATTTGAATTTATCTTCACATCCTTACGATATTATTACTAAGCTAATGATAAAGATCATGATGATGATGATGATGATGATGATGATGTACTTAATTTAGTTTAATTGCATTTTTTACGTTTGCATGTGTGTTTTAAAAAGAGGATTAAGCGATACGTCCAACAAATTATTATATATATTATGATGACGCTTTACTAAATATAAACTTGAAGGGCATATTAACGTACAATGGTCAGCCATTTTTTCGCAGGAGTCAAAACAATCTGAAAATAAGAAAAATAAAAAAAGTAAATATTATTATTATCACTATTATTATTATTATTATTGATCTAGCCAGAGAAATAAATTCCAAGACCAAAGTCTAACAGCCTTGGCTTTGTTGTTGAAAAACTCTATCGCACTTGAGACTTGCATCCATGACCATTGGCTTGTTAGCCGAGATCTTTTGCCTGCTCGGCGAACAAAAATAAATAAATATCCAATCAAATAAGGACATTATAGACGGACAAGATAGGTCATTTGATACCCTACCCTCCTACACTCGCTTAGTACGCTTCACTTAACCCGTGGGGTCAAACTTTCACGATAGTGTACCCCAGAGACATCTGTCCCTATCCACTAAACCCACTCGTTCCGGTCATAATAAACCAATAAACTAAATACTATCTTCATATAATGGCATACTTTTCGTGAAAGCTTAGACATTTCGACAGGCCCCGACACATCACATCACGCGATCCAAGATTCTTCAAATTTCATTTACTTTCTTAGTTTAATTTTTTTAGATTTTCAGTTTTCGAACTAGACCTTGCTTTACACGATCACCTCTGTACATATATTTGGGGTCTAACAAATAGGTCTTTGTGATCCAAGTTCTCTATCATCAATGCTTTTTGCCAAATTGCTATTATGGATCAATTGTCATCATAAAATATGAAAAATTTAACTTTATTCTGAAGAGCTTATGATATGTGAGAGATCGTGTATGCAGTGAGGTCTACTTCATTTTTATTTTTCAATTTACTGTGTATTGGACATTTTTTACATATAAGAGTTTACATATCCTGAGATTCCTTATGAGCGTTTTGCATCCCTAACAAAGCCGTGGATCGACCCATTCAAGCTATTCTCAGCAACGCTTGACGTTGGGTCCGAGCGCGTCAATCAGTGTACCAATTGCGATCTGCTGGTTGAATACAAATTAACACGGGCAGGCATCAGACGGACGGACAAGCTTAGATCAATTCAGAAATTGACAATGGTGCGTTTATCTTAAGCCCTTCTAGATGTTATACATACGTTCGCACAAATTTACTGTAACCTGTACGACAAGCGGTGACGTAGGGTATAATAAACTATTATTTTAATTTGCTTCTAAAAGCAAATGTTCTTCCTACACATACATATGTATATCAAAATTAAACGAAATTAAACTAAAGCAATTAAGGCATGCACACAAGCATGCCCTGCTCAGGGGTCACTACTCTTACACTGTCACTTAACGGTCTGAGACGGGAGTAAAATCGTCCAAAAACAAATATTCAATTTGTGATGGCAACGACAACAAGCAACAACAAATTAAAAAAAGGAAAATAAAAAACAATTATGAGACTTGAGAACGAATTTTTTATACACCCTTCTTCACTTCATAAATAGAATTTTCTTTTGCTTTCTTTTTTTTTTTTAACATATAATCTACAGCAGACACTGTACATATTGTATTGACAACACGACATTCTGCGCAATTGAGAGCATGTTGTTATATAATAATAATTAGGCATGACAGACATACCCGCAGTTTATCAAGCTGACAATCTTAATGTAAGGAATGCACGGAGAAGAAAATAATAAACGGTTTGAAGATGATTTTGAATTTAATTAGCAAAGCCACTTATCTACTAGGTTAACATAGCTTTGTAAAGGCCCTTACAATCTGTCAACTGTTTAGCATTAAGCTAACGTTACAGTTAGAAGTGTATTTCATCCAAATTGGAAAATCTAAATGCCCTCTAAAGACCCTCTTAATTTTTCGCGGGAACCATTAAACGTGTACGCAGCCTGGCATTGTCGTTGTGATGTTTCACCTCATTGCGCACTTCAATCGTAACAGTTTTCGAAAGTAGAGAATGATCGATGCACTTCACGCTTCCAATCGTACAAAAAAAAAGCAAAGCATTAACTTAATATTTGTCGCACATAATTATTATCCCATGCGATCCCGTTTTTATCGCGACTCATCAAAAGTTTCTTTTCCGCATTAGCAGCGATTCGCTGCACACATGTCCCTATCCAGCCGCGCTTCCATTGATTTCGTAAATTGAAATATGCCTCCGGCTATATTTCATCGACTTTACGAACAGATCGATATGGCCGATCAGAGAGCCACACACCTTTAACATTGAATTTTCCAGAGAGAAGTGAACGCCTCCCTCACATCCCTACCGAATTTTTCCAACAGTCTGCCAAGCGTTATCTATCGCCTTGATCGAAATGCTATCATGTGTTCGAAAGGCAATTATTAATAGGTGTACGGTATCAGTTTCAGTTTATTCAATTCATAAACTACCATTCAATGTATGTATGTATGTATATCACAGAAATAAAGAGATAGATGCCAAGATGCAATATGAATATTCGGAATGGTTGGCCTGGCTCAGGCGATGCTTTTCTTCGTTTACGAAATTTATTTCTACGTCTTTATTAGGTGTTTGCAAAAATTTTGATCACTTTTTCAATTGAAAAAGAATGTTTACAGGAAACATTACATAGACGGACAGACATCGTTAAATTAACTCAGAATTTCACGCTAATCAAGAATATATATACTTTATTTATAGGGTCTCTCTTTTGGTCAATAGTTTAATTTTTGCGGCCAGGAAAATGTTTACAAGAGACGGACAGACGGACAGACGGACATGCTTAAATCGATTTAGAATTTGATGCTTGTCAAAAATATATATACTTTGTGGTGTCTCTGATGTTTCCTTCTGCGCATTGCAAACGTTTTGACAAAATGAACATGTCCCTCATCCTTCGGTGATAGTATTAAAAATAAAAAAAAAAAGAAAGAAGAAAAATGTGCAGTATCATCGCACATATGGGTAAAGACACGACTATTACTGTAAGTGCATTATATAAGTGTACACAAAGAAAAAAGATACGCAGCGATACATAAAGATAAGAAGTAAACGAAGTTTGTCTACCAGCCAACACCACCACCACCACCACTTGCCATATACTTACGAATATCAAAGTGTTACAACAGACATATTATATATATATATATATATATATATATATATATATACATGTGTACTTAAGTTTTACTGTCGCTTAGCGACTAAAAATAGATTTTAATAAATAGAAAATAAATACGAAAGTTATATAAAAAAAAAGTTCGATCCGAATCTCTTATGCCGATCAATTAAGCTAGACACGTACGACGTATATGGGAAATGTTTCGATATTTTAACTTCAAACAGTAGGTTAGCTAAAAATCGATAATCACTTCTTTTTGAATATGATGGTCAAAAAAAGATTAGAGAGAGAGAGAGAGAGAATGGGTTGGGGGGGAAAGTAAAGCGAGAGTTCAATTTATAGCCAAGAACAGCAAGAAATGCTGCAAAGCTCTCTATAGATAGATTGTCACAAAGGCGAGCAACGCGGTTGAAAAACGAGCAGTCAGGCAACTCCGGGACAAGAGCTCTGGATGAGAGCAAGCGATCCGTTTTAGTTGTACATATAAGGCTTGATTGACTTTTAGGCATTTTTTATTTCTGCAGACCACTTGCCCTGCACAACAATTATACATACATCATAAGCATAAGACAGCGCCCATTATACCGTTGCTTAAGAGTTTATTGGAATCACTGTCACGCTTAATTTACTCACAACATTTTCGAATTTTTCACGTCTTTTTTTTTTTTTAAGGTTGTGCGAGTGCATTTTTTTTTGTTGGCAACAGGAAGACATCTTAACGTATTTCCTTTATATGACATACATGGCTAGTTTCAATGTTCATCCATATTCATCCTTAATAAAAAGTTTAAAGTATACAAGGTTTGTCTTTTTGTTTAAAACATTCTGAAATATTCATCCGGAACCTTATAAAGTATATGAGCCTATTGTCTCGATTAATGAAAGATTGATCACGTTTGTCGATTCAAAACTCTTTCTTTCGTTTTTTGGGAGGGAAAGGGGCATCCTAGCCTAAGTACTCTTGGCTGAACATTTATTTATTTGAATCGTCTAAGAGCTTAGTGCAAGAGGTGTTCTGCGTAAAAAACTACAATACGTAGCAGGAGTTAATCCAATACAAATTTTAATTAGCATCGACGGCAGGTTCCATGAAGGTTCGGATATTTGTTGTGTGTAAGCCGGAATTATTTGTCCATCATCATGTTCCCTTTATGTAAAAACTGAAATGAAACTTTGGTGCAAGCATTTATTAGGACAAATATTTTTTAGGTTATATGGAAGAACAATCGCAGTTAAAGCACTTTTCATTCTTAGCAAATGGCGATCGATCAAGCTTGATAATGGAAGTTATCTGTCAAGCACCATTTCCACGTTTTGTGAAAAACTCGAATCTACAATATATTCACCAACAGTGTCGAAATGTTCAAAGGAAAATCCCCAGCCCCAGTCATAAAGCTTTGTATTTCCTTGCGCGGAGACTGTCAGCGTGCTTAATAAGTATTTGTAATAAGGTTTCAATCAACGTTCGCTATCTACTGTGGATAATTAGAATACACGACGTCGCAAAAGCTTATAATACACTGTCTTGTTGTTAACTCATTCGTTAGCAGTCGCTAAATCTTATTTAAGAAATTCCTCTTAACTATTACATAAATTGATATCGATTATAATAAATATTATTCACGTTTTCGCTAAAAACTCACTGTAACTCTGTAACACTCAATGTAATGGGCGAAAAGTTACAATATACAAAATTTGTTATGAAAATTATTAAAAGACATTAAAATCTATCAGAAATACCTAATTTCATTACTATATCCAGGGTTTATCACCCAAGAGCAATGGTTGAGTAAGGAGATAATAACATACAATTCAAGTTATCTTTTGGCAGAAAATGAAAATTCGGATATATACTGATACGCTAATTTTCGGACAAGATTTTTCAGAGATATATAGCAAAGGAGGGAGAATTTGGCTAACATGCAAGTTTTTGGACAAAGATTTTTTCATGATATAAAGCAAAGGTGAGAATATTTAAGTAACATGCTAGTTTTTTGAGAAAAATTTTTCCATGATATAAAGCAAAGGTAAGAATATTTAAGTAACATGCTAGTTTTTTGAGAAAAATTTTTCCATGATATAAAGCAAAGGTAAGAATATTTAAGTAACATGCTAGTTTTTTGAGAAAAATGTTTCCATGATATAAAGTAAAGGGGAGAGTATTTGACCGACGTGTTGGTTTCTGGACAATAAATTTTCGATGATATAAAGAAAATGGGAAAGTATTTGACTAACATGCTAGTTTT
>KK502659.1:99172-109994 GCA_000688735.1 Glossina austeni
GTAAAATAAATGAAGCATGAAAATGCATGTTTTAAAATATGTACTTTGTGCCTGCCGGCTACCGAAGCAAGTGTAATGCAAAAGAAAGACAAATCTGAAAAGTGCGTCACTAGATGGCGCCATAATATGGGAAAAAAAAGGAAAAAAAAAAACAATTTCTTATATAGTTTTGTTTTTTTTTTTTTTCATCAACTCATTCAATATAAAATGCGTCACAAGCTTCTTTTTCTTTTGCACAAATACCAGTTTCTTTGTTAAGCGCGATCATAATTTTTGAACAGATTGCAGCAGGCAACGCGACTTGGGATGTTAAATTATTATTAAAGTAAACTAATCAGTTGATGAACACGTAAATAGTTGTATGTATGTATGTATGTATGTACGTATGCTGTATGGCAAGAGCCACAACATTCAAAACGAAGCGAATGTTAATTATTATTGAAATTGAATTTTACCCCACACATACAGGAGCACACACACGCACGCGCGCGCGCATACACTCATCAGCATTGTTTGTAGCCAGTTGCAGCCATTATTGGAACAACGAACGCTACAATCAATTTATAGAAAAAAATTAAGAAAATAGAAATTTGTATGTAGTAAACTGAAAAAAGCAATAAACAGACAGACACACATACACTGTTACATTATATGTACATATACATAATAATGAAAGTTCATGAAATGAATAATAATTAAAATTAATTTTTTTTATTTATATTTTTTTTACTTTTTTTTTTTGTTTTTTTGTTTTTTTTTTAAAGCTATCACATGATATCTATCGGTTAGTGTTAGTTATAAATTCTTCACAAATCATGCAGTTTAGGTGCTAGATATTCCATATATGTAGGTATGAGCATAAAATATCAGTGCAATGACATTTTTATGGGAAAAATATTTAATGACATTGATTTTATGATATGTACAGACACACACACACACACACGCATGTGCATAAGTATATGTACATACATTATGTTTATATGAGCGTTTGCTTGGGAGGGCTGAAGAGTTCATGTAAACACTTTTCAGTTGCAGTAATGATAAGAGACGCGTGCGTTTGTTTCACACACAATTGTTAATTCATTCAGTATAGTCGACATTGTTTAACCAGACTTGCTGCAATTTACAATTACATTAAAATACTACTCATGTATGTCTATTTAAACACAATCAACTAAATGGGAATGTATTGTACACAGCTATTAAGTGATCGCCAATTAATGATCCATGAGACTATTTTCATTTTGAGGATTTTTGCTGCCAAAAAGGCAAAGCGGGAACCCATAACTAATCAATTGCGGNCATAATTCAAAAGAAAGCTTCAGAGACGCTATAAAGAGTATAGTGAGAGACCCTATAAAGTATATAGTAAAGTGTATTCTTAATCCCCGTAAAATTCTGAATTGATTAAGCCATGTCTGTCCGTCTGTGTGGTGTTACTTGTTGGCAATTTCCTGGTCGGAAAAATGAATATATCGACTTCAAATTTGATAGAAACATTGGCGGTTTTTACTCGCAGATTGGTATTAAAAATGGGTCAAATTGGCCTGAACAGAAGACCACAGTGGGGCATAAACTGAACGAAAGTCCGTTTTTTTAACAACAACAATTTGTGGGTTTCTTCTGCTTACTCAGAGATTATAAAAGTTAGAAGTCTGACATTTTCCACATTTACTTTACGAAACACTCTACTCTGCAAAAGTGGAAAAAACGTGGACCATGCCCACACAAAGTCACAAGTGATTAAATCTTCTTTTTTCCACTTTTTTGAGGCGTTATGCTTCTTAATCATAAGGTATACAAAAAAAAGACGGAATATTTACAACTATTTTGTATATTGATATTCCTCAAGTGAAGACATATTATCTACCTAAGAATGGGTTAATTCTAAGATCTGTGACTTGGTGAATTAATTTTCTCTTAATAATACCAGCAATATGGGTATCAAATAAAAGGACTTGAAGAGTAGAATGGGAAAAGCATAGTGGGGGGTATGCGAGATTCGACCTCAGCCGAATATAACTGTTATACTAGTTTTTCTTTCATAATATATGGCTTATGATTTTATGTGTGTATCATCAACGGACGCCAAGTTTGCCAACCTTCCTGGAAATTTTCAACTACTCCGTATATAGAAATCCAGAATTCGTAAAGCAAAATATGCAAAATAAGATGCTTCCTTGGTAGAAGGATAAAGCCTTAAACTAATCCTAGCGCTCAATTTTATTCTTTGATTGGCAAAAAGAATTTGCTTGCAAAAGTTTATATTAACATAAAAAATCCAATTTTTCATATCCGATAACAATTCTGCTAAGAAACGGGTATCTATGAAATTTGGATAGGAACGAAGTGTAAATATTCAAGTGAAGGACATTCTTTTTGGTGTCAGATAATTGATGCGGTAACCCTATTACTTATGGCCTATGAGCCTTTCCATTCCCGTGTAGGTGCCTGCGTATAGAGCACCATGTGGATCCAAAGCTTCTCGATAGTTCTTATTGACTCGATCTAGTGGATCAGCTTTCTCTAGAGATTTTCGAATGACGTTACCAAACTCAACTAATCGTGCTATAACTCTATAACATTGCATGGTCGTGGCCCCATTTTTGTACGTGTCCACCCCAGATAGAGTATAAAGGCAAATTTTTATCGTACTTTCTGTTGCGGTTTATAAGTAAAGACCAAAAAAAACGAAATTGTTATTATTTTTGAAGACAGTGGGAGTTCTCAGTTTCCATGATATTGTAGGCGTGCTCTTCAATAAATTTATCCCATTTTCAAAACAAAACTGCATGCAAGAACTTCCAATTTTTCTGTTAAATTTGAAGGCGATTTTTGCCTTTTTGCGATGCGAAAACAAGTTTACCATAGACATTGCGCAGACAGACGGTTGGACGGACATGCTTAAATCTCTACTCAGTGTACTTTATGGGTGCTGTGACGTGTGCAGGCGCTTTCACTAAATGAACATATTCCTCCCATCTTTCGATGATGGGTATAAGAAGAACAGCTCTTCTATTATTTGCATTTGTGTGCATTCACATCGGGAAAAAAAATGGGTGCACATTAGTTTTTCATTGCGTTGCAAGTTATGAATTCTTCAATTGTCTTACCATATCCCTAATGTTTGGCGACTACTGCTTTCTACTGTATACTAATAAGAGAAGCTAAACGGTCATCGAATGCACATTTACACCCAAGTACGCTCATTTTGATGGGCTTACAAACACATTTACATCAACACATATAGATATGATTCATCTTCAATTCCAAGTAAACAATAAATACCAAATAAAATAGCATATAAAACGACCACAACTCAATTTAGTTGATTATATATTTTGAAAAAACAGGAGGGAAAAACAGGGGGAAGGGGCAACCAAGGTGGCGGCATTAATACACATTTCAAAAATTTGTTTTCTTTTTCTTTCTTTTGATTGCTTCTGCAATTTCAAAAATTTCCAAAAATTTTATCGTAAACTCATATAATACATCTTTATGTACGTGCGTGTCGTCTACAGGAATGTAAAATTGTGCATGAACTTCCGCTTTGTTGACTATTTGCAGATGCTTGGCGTATACACATTCCGTATATATAACAACTCATATTAAGTAAGTGCATGTTGTTTACGATCTCATTTTACTCCTTTTTTTTGTTTTTTTAATTTTTTTTATTTTCTCATTTTCTCTTATTGTATCTCGACTCTACTTTACTTTACTGTATTGCAGTGTAGTAAAATCGTTGAGAATTGATCGTATATTGTGAAGGAGAAAAGTTAAGTGCTATTAATGAATGATAAAGAAATTATGTAATAAGAAAAAATCTATGAAAATTACGCATAAACTTACATACAAACAAACACACACACACATACATACATACACAAATAGGTAAGAATATTTATGAAGATAAATTTTCAAGTGCTGAGGTCATTGCCATTTCTTATTTTTATAAGTTCATTAAAATTGACTACGTAAGTAGGAATAGTAGCAATAGCTTGCTGTGTGTGTTTTTATCTTCCATAAATTTTTTGTCTAAATTTTGTGGTTTACAGTTTCTTGTTTATACGAAAAAATTAAAAAAAAAAAACAAAAAAAAAACAAAAAAAACGAGTAAAAACATTATAGTCGGGCAAGGTCGACCATTAAATACCCTACAGCGCATTAGCTAACTCTTTCCTTGTTTTTATATGAAATTGCTAGCATGGGTCAGTGTCCATCAGCACATATTAAAACTTGCTCAACTCAATTTTCGTGAAAATCCCTATTAGGTAGAATTTTTTTTTATTTTAAATTTCTATTATGATATCAATTTCATCAGCATTAGAAAAATTAAAAAATTTCATTGAAATCCAAAAACTTAGAAATTTTTCCATAAAAAACCAAAAACTTGGAAAATTTCATAAAAATCCAAAAACTTAGAAAATTTCATAAAAATCCAAAAACTTGGAAAATTTCAGAAAAATTTAAAAACTTGGAAATTTTTCCATAAAAATCCAAAAACTTGGAAAATTTCATAAAAATCCAAAAACTTGGAAAATTTCATAAAAATTTAAAAACTTAGAAATTTTTCCATAAAAAACCAAAAACTTGGAAAATTTCATAAAGATCCAAAAACTTGGAAATTTTTCCATAAAAATCCAAAAACTTTGCTTTGTTTTAATAAATACATCGAAAGAACGTTATTAAAAATTGCTCTTATAGCACAACTTTTTCGGCCACTCTCTCTATAACGTCTTACCTTGATAAGTAGTTATATGAAAAATTATTGTAATTTTCAGAATTTCGCGAGAAAATCGCTGAGCAAAAAATTGTCGATATTCTAAATTGGTGTGAAAAATTTGGATCGGATGGGAAAAGTGTTTAAACTCCCAAATCCTTATTAGGGTCGGATCCAAAAAATAGGCCGAGATAGTCTAAATTTGATACATATATATTTTTTATGTTAAATTACTATTACGATATAATTTTCACCGTGAAGCATTGAAAATTATACCTTTTTGTCGAATGAACTTCAGTTTTCGTTGTATGCGAGGAGATTCAAAAATTGCTTCAGCCGGACAACTACTAGTACTCATTGTTGCTCACGAAATTTTGAAAATTGCAATTTTTTTTGCAAACAGGGCGTTATATGGGGAGTTGTCGAAGAAGTGGATCAATCTGAACCATTTGCAATACCGTTCGTTCTTGGGGTCGAAACATGTCACTGCACCCAATTTCATTAAAATATCTCAAAATTTGCGAACTGCATACACACAATATCAGCCAGACAGACGGACAGACAGGCTTAGATCAATTCAGATTGCGATTCTGAATCGATCGGTATAATGAAATGTAGGTCTACCTTAAGCCCATCTGCATGTTGCACATACATTCGCACAAACTCAATAAACTGTGTACCGCAACTGGCGTAGGTTATAAAAAATCTCTGCTTAATGACAACTACTTTTAATCATTCATTCAAACCCTACAAAAAATTCGCATCACTTATTTTCCCATTAAAATTTTCTTATGTACATGTTTTACAATAGTTTGTAATAAACTTATTTATTATTTATTATAAGAACATAAAAAAAAAAAAAGAAGAAAAAGAAAAAGAAAAAGAAAAAGGAAAAAAAGGTGGGCGTTAAATAATCAAAAGTACAAAGACATAAAAAAAGCATTTTATGCAGTAGAGTGGAAAGTTAAAATTAAATAACCATTTCGTCCCATAAAGGCGAACACTTTGATATTCGTATTCTAAACATTTATCACATTTATACATATTTGTACACACTGTTCGATTTCAGCTTGATTTTCGCATACACGATCGTAAATAAAAGTTGTTTACAAATTCGATAAAAGAAAAAGTGAGAGGAGGCGTACAATAATAAGCAGAAACTCTAACGAATTCTTTAGTTTACAACAAAACATATTCGCGTGTAAGCAAACGATAGATAGCGTGCTAAGTCCAATTGAAACCGCTTTTTCTAGAATAACAAGATTTTTCACATGCATTGACTAGAAATTAATGAATAAGAAATAGTTTGTCAAAACGAAGAAAGCTTGACGAGACGCTACACAAAATATGCATATATTTTATCAACATCAAATTTTAAATCGCCTTGATAATGTCCGTCTGTCTGTATATTGAATGCGTGGCCGCCTGGCTGAGCTACAAAGCTATCGCCTTTAAATTTTGCAACACCCAGAGACCCAACACAAAATATGCATATATTTGATCAACATCAAATTTTGAATCGACTTGATAATGTCCGTCTGTCTGTCTGTTGAATGCGTTTCCGCAGAGCTGAGCTACAAAGCTATCGCCTTTAAATTTTGCAACACCCAGAGGCAAGCTTGACGGGATCCTACGCAAAATATTCATATATTTGATCAACATAGAATTTTGAATCGACTTGATAATGTCCATCTGTCTGTCTATTGAATGCATGGCCGCGGAGCTGAGCTACCAAGCTGTTGCCTTTAAATTTGCCCGAAATAATGGAAGTTCTTGTCGGCGGGTTAATACTGAAAATGAACCGAATCAGTCGAACAGCATTACAAGCCTACAATACCAAGTAAACTGAGAATTCTTCTGTTTTCCAAAGAAAAAAGAAAATGTTTTTTGCTTATTACTTGCAAAGTACAGTAAATAAATCTATAAAATTTGCACTTACAGTCTATGGGTGAGGTTAGATAGTACCTGTAATAAAAGTGCAAACAAATTGGGCACGCCTACAAAATATTAGAGTGTATAAAACTTGCACTTTTTTTTTTTTTGTCAATACCTTTACAACACCCAAAAAGAAACTTCTAAAGTGTTTATACACTTCACCAGTGTCAAATTCAGAATGCGCCTACGCATGTCCGTCAGTTTGTCTGCCTAACTTTATGGTATTTTCGACCGTCAGCGGAATTGAAAATATCAGTTAAAACTTTTGCGAAAGATTTTGAAAATGACATAAGCTCTCCAAAGAACACGCCTACAATGCCCATACGCTTAGCCTATGCAACAAAAACGCAGAATCCCTTTCTTATCCGTGTATTTTGCTTTTCTGCGTTACTCATAAATTACAACAAACACACGGCGCATATGCCAACTTTTATTCTAAAAAATAGGAAAAATCAGCCACGCCCACCAAATGTTATAGAATGTGAAAATTCCTTTTTTTTTTGTCGTTCGATCCAAAGAAGGTGGCGGGATTCATAAAAATCTTAAAAATGGAGGGCTATGAGCGTGAGCGTGCACAATAGATCTTCTGGGTCGCGGTATAGGCATATCGCGGAAAAGAAATGAAGTGATGGGACCACGTGGGCGGGGCTTAATTTTGCTTCAACAGCTACCGAAATTGCAAACAAAGAAACATTGCCTTTAATAAGAACTAGTAGCATATGTGTGTCAAGCCCGCAAGCTCGGAAATTTAGGTGTAAGTGTCCGTGGACATTTTGCTTCAGCGCCTATCTAAATGCATGTAATTTACAGTTTACCCTGACTAGGAATAAAGGGAGTTGCCAGGAGTCGTTTCGATTGCCGATGTCAATTGTATTGATCGGTCGGGTAGAGGTGACAGCATTGACTGACCTGCAGATTGGTGCTTGCCAAGCTTACATGTTGCCATACCACGTGGAAACCGCGGTGGAAGCTAGTATGTTCAATCACAGTTTGAAGGCAGCAGCCAACCAATGTGTCAGTGCTGACTGCTGGGTAAATCGTGCTTCAGGGGAAATCGTGGTGGCTGTGGTTTTCATCATTCCTATAGCGAATAATTAATGAAGTAAAGATAAGCCTCAACTTTTCCCAGAGTGGATTTATTGGACCATACGTGATAAACACGCCTGGTTTCTCCAGTGCAGTTCAGGGCTCTACTATATAGGGATTGTCTAACTCTCTGGATGGCGCCAATTACGCAAAATTAATCCATGTACCATCGGGTGCCGTGAGGTGAAGTTTATAACAATTACTCACGTTAAGCAAAAGGAACATCAGTATTGATCCGTACACAAATTTCAAAAAATCATGCCAGCAGAAGATCACATTCCTTTTTATCACGTAATAGGATCATGGTTTCACCGAGCCGTGAAGCGCCCGCCTGCTGAAACTAGATATCCTCCATAACCGTAATATCGATTTGAGACCAAAAAAAAAGCTCACCTAATATTGCGACATTTCCGAAAAGCATTCGCGTTGGTTTCCTCTTGGTTCGGTATCCTAACGGACGAAAATTCTCTCCAACTTAGCTTTAGATAATTTTGTTTAAAAAAAAACCGGTAGACGGGCGAGTTTATGTCCATCCACACATGACAATCTCCATCCATTAACTGTTATTGCAATGAAAGTTGTATGTTGCCACTTGGAGCAAGGCCCAAAAAGTTCTCGCTTACACAACACCTCACACTTGTCAGACACGTCCTCGTATCAGTCTCATGTAACAGAGTCGCCCTGTCTAGCATAGGCAATCACTTCGCCTATAGGCTCCTATAGAGCCGCTACGTGTTTCTGCAATCAATCAACCCTTCAGTTAATACAGTCAGGCTACAATGACCACTTAACCCAAGCTAAATCCATTTTCTTAGCCCGCCTTAGAGTAAATACGAATTTATTCAATGCCAAATATTACGGTAAACGTATTGGATCTGCCTAATGCTGATCTTATAATGTCTCCCTTTTTGTCGGAACCATTTGACCGGAATCTTCACTATCGAAAATTAACGAATCCCTTGTGATTCCGAAAATTCAACTTTCTCTTCGAGCACACGACGCCTTCAGATCATCTATAGGCGCATATGATCTAATTATCCGCCGCCTTTCACCCATATTTTATAAATTTATTACCAAACAAATATAATTATCTCGTTCTAGACTAAAGCACGATTTCTTTCCTTATCGGGACAACTAAAATTACTTTGAATGTTTTTTAAAATATTATTTTCAAGTCATTTAACAAACTTCCGCAGAGATTTTAATTTATAATAGCTATACGGTTAGTTAATTTTAAAGACTTTTCCCACTTCATGCGTACCGACCTTTAATACAATCACATGCGTATATTGTTTTACAAAAGAATGGAATCCATTGTTTATGTTCTCATGCTTTGCTTTTTCATTCCATTTTCCACCCTGTTCCACTTGCGGTACAGGGTATATTAAGTTTTTGCGGACGTATGCAACACCCAGAAGCTCTTAAGACAGACCCAGATTTTATTATACGGATCGATTCAGGATCGTAATCGGAATTGCTCTAAGCCCGTCTGTCTCTCTGTCCCTGTAAAGCTGTGTTCAAGCTATAGGTCGCCACTTTTGAGATATTTTGATGAAATTTGGTATAGTGATGTGTTTCGACCCAAGGATAGTCCCTTTTTCGACCACTCCCCGTATAACGTCCTACTCTGATAAGTCGTTATATGGAAAATAATTGAAATTTTCAAAATTTCTCGGCAGAAGCGACGATTTAGTAGTATTTTGTCATTCCAAATTGATGTGAGAGCCTTAGACCGACTGAGACAATTTTTTGAAACCCCTCTCAAATAACCAACCGTTCCAACGGAAATGAAAAGTTTTGTATAATAAAAAGTTCCAATTTCCAATATTTCAATAGTGAATTGACAAAGAAACATGCTTTCCCGAATTTGGACCACGTAGGTCAATTTTTTGATTACCACCGCATTGTAAGGATTCTCATGAAACGCACACTCTTATAAGTCAAAAAAGCATGACAGTAATTAAATAAAAAAAATGTAGTGGACCTAATTTGAACCGCATGGGTCTATTTTTTCCCTCACTCCATATAAGATATTGGATGATTTCTTAATAATTCGTACGAACGTTTCAGCAAAAACCATTAACCATAGTGAATTTGGATCACATAGGTCCTTTTTTTTGGACCCCACCCTTATAAAGGCGCTATCATAGAACGCAAACTCTTATATGGAGAAAAAATCGAACCTTCCCGTATGCAGGCTTTCATGAAAATAATGGGTACCTTTAGGTGTATTATTGTCAAAACGAGCGAACGACTGTACTAAGCTAAGTGGTGTACGGTATGTGATGGTCGGACTGGCACAACTATAATGCTCTTACTTATTTTTTGTTGTTGTTTATTACTCCTTCATATGTTATATAAAGAAATTATTCAAAAAGTTGCATATTTATACAGATATGGGAACTAAGTTTTACGTCCAAAATCCAACAATATTAGCACACATTTCGCTTTTTATCAGTGAAACACTTTTGATAAGGCACAAATAATGCCCGCATTAGAGAGCAGCAAGAAGAAGAAAAAAGTGTAATTTTCATTTCGCAAAATTTAATTCTATGGTTTTTCTTTTAGCAATAAAAAAAATATAAAATATAAATATATATATATATATATATATATATATATATATATATATAAATATATAGACAGACTTACCTTATTATCAAGTATAATAAAAACACTATATCGCGCAGCGATTTCAAGCTTCATTTCGTTACTGTCTCATCTACTAAAAATTCCATTTGTAGATGTGGATGTGTGTGCGTGTTTTTGTCTCTCTATCTCGCGTCTCCATAATTTTTGTTACTTTGTTTAATGTAATGCTAATAAGCTTTTGTTTTTTTTTTTCTGTTTTTATTTTATTACTATTATTATTCGCGACGGTCATGTCACCATTTGCCAGAGCGACGGAGAAGAGTAAGTTTTGTTCCAGTTTTTTTTACTTTACAAAGTTATGCTTTTCTTTTCTTACATTTGTTGTTTTTTTCGTTAGTCTTTTCTATTTTTCTTTTTCTGTTATTTTGTTTTTTTTTTTATTGCGGTTTTTTTTTTTTTTTTTTTTTTTTAAATAAAAAATTTTTG
>KK502659.1:110094-196096 GCA_000688735.1 Glossina austeni
TTTGTTGTTTTTTTCGTTAGTCTTTTCTATTTTTTTTTTTTTTTTCTGTTTTTTTTTTTTTTTTTTTTTTGCTTTTTTTTTTTTTTTTTTTTTTTTAAATACAGAGATTATTGCAGAAACTTTACTGTGTATGTATATACAAAGGAATCACACGATTATTATTTATTAGGCACGTACAAACATACCTATAGCACACCTTCTCTATGTACGTCGGAGCACCTTTTTGGCAGCCTTAATGTTAGGTACCAAGGCCTTGACTTCGCTGCAATCATCAAGGAACGGATGTCTCAATAATTCATCGGCAGTGGCTCGTTTATCGACTTCGACTTGTAGACAGCAATCAAGAAAATCTTGCAAATTAAGACTAAGTTTATCCCAACTTTTAATATCTGGTCGACCGTTAGCGGCAATTAGATAAAGTGCTCTCAACGGTGTTTCATATAAATAGGGTGGCTGTCCTTCTATCATTTCAATAGCCATGATACCTATACTCCAAATATCTACCTTTTTTCCATATTTTTTTCGCGTTACTACTTCGGGAGCCATCCAATAAGGTGTGCCCACCATGGTTTGACGTTTCTCATCGCCTTCGATATTAGCGCAAAATCCAAAATCTGTTACTTTCACCGAACCATCCATACCCAATAGGACGTTATCTGACTTAATATCTCGATGTATTATACCTTTTGAGTGAAGAAAACTAATAGCGTATAACACTTCACGGCAAACGCAAGCAATTTGTCGCTCTTTCATAACCGTCTCAGTGACCACATCAGTTAAAGGACCTCCATCCATATATTCCATTACAACCCAAAGTTGATCCTCGGGCTCTAATAGATAAGCATCGAGAAAATTGACCAAATTTTTGTGATTGAAATCTTTTAGGACACGAATTTCCGTAAGTATAAGGTCTTTGGAAGACTGATTTTTTAAATCGATCGTTTTCACAGCCACTTGAGTTTCCGTTTGTTTATCGGCCGCGATAAATACGATGCCTGACGCTCCTTTGCCCACTTCTTGGGTGGTTTTATAACGTTCTCTCGGATCATCCGGATTGCAAATAGATCTTAACTCATCATAGATTTCCGCGTCTGTTTTTTGAATTCTTTTATCCTTGGAACGTCTTAATATTGTTTCGTCGCCGTCACCCTCTAACGCCGATTCAGCTGTGCCTGTTGCTGGTTTAATTATAATTGTATCTGTATTTATCGCGGACACTTCGTTAGTAGATATGGCGGTAAGATCTGTAACACCTTTCGATAACTTTTGTGTAATTCCGCGTGGTTTAGGTTTCGTTTGGGGTTTTGGTGGCAAAGACGGTGTTTTCTTGGCAGGCAACGGCGGTGGCAATTCTCCCGTTATATCGATCTGAGGCTTAAGTGTTTCACGTTGAACATCCAAAGTAGACTCAAGTTCTTTAATGACTTCATTTAGTCCCGTTAAACGTATGGCCGTGTGTTGTTGATCATTAAAGCTATTATTACTGCTGTTCCCGCTAGTAGTTGAGCCGCTCTCGGTAGTAGTCGTGCTGTCACCGCTATATCGCTCATCGTCAGATTTCTCAAGATCCTGCGATTTATGCTTATTTTTGTAATTGACATAATTATCAATCTCTTTAGATTCTTCATGTATGGCCTCTTCGGTAATGAAAGGCTTAAAAATCACATCGTTCTCCTTCTTTTTTATGGAATAATTATAAAATTTTACAGCTTGATAAGCGGCATCTGGATTTTTATCTTGTTCATCTCTTGTAATTTGAGCATTCATTAAACGCACCCATGGAGCCGGTAATCCCTCTAAATCGCCAGTTTTTTCATTACGTGAGACATGAAAATGTCGTTGAAAATTTGTTGGATTTCCAATCTCTGAGATTTGCTCCTTTTTACGGAACCAACCCTTTAAACTGGTAAAACTGCTCATTGTTGTTGCTGCTGATGATGTTGATGTTGATGATGATGATGATGATGATGACGATAATGTGGGTTTTAACAGATTAACACTAATAAGAATTTCTAGGCAATGATATGTGGCTCTAATTGGAGGTGAGAAAATACAAATGAAATTTTGTTCCTATTATGATTTTAATATAAGTGAGTCCATATGCAAATGACGTCTTGGCGTTCTGGTTACGTTCCCCTGATGTGTCGCGTGAGTCATGCAACTCATACTTTGCTTATAATCGGTAGCAATACAACATTTCACACATTTCACAAATTATTCTCTAAGACGTAGCTAGCAACGATAACGAACACCAACACTATAAACGATATTCTGACAACGTTGACTTTTGAACTCCCTCTTACACTTTGTGCAATCGGCCTACTACAACGCGCTCCTATTTCTCTCTTTTCATTTAATCAAATGCATCAAAATAGGAAATTTTTCTTTTCTTTTTTTTTGCAATTTTTACTTCTCCTTATACTATTCAATATTTTATTTTAAATGCAACTTTTTTCGGTTCTTATAGAAGAAGGAATAATATATAACTTTTCCAGTTTCTGGTTTAATTAAATTTATTATTTACTTTGTTTTATTTTCAATTGTTTGCACACACGCACGCTGCATATGCTTCTCTTCTCTTCCTCTTTTTCTGTTAATAGTTCATATATGTTTTCTCAATTTATAAGGGGATTTAATTTTCTCTGGAATTTGCTTTCCTTTATATTAATTTCATACATACACAAACAAACGTACACACACACACACACATTCAAACGCTCACAACACGAAAACGTACTCATTCAAAAGGAGTGGCTCTTGCACTTGTCTTACAATATTTGTTTTTTATTAGCGTAAAATTATTTTCTTCATTTTTACTTATTTCTATTAGATTTTATTGGAAGCAAAATATGCTTTAAGAATAAATTTTGCTATAAACTTTTTCAATTTATCACTTGAAATAATTAAGGATAAACTTTTTCAACTCACGAACGAAGACTCTTGCTTATAAGGCAAGTGTTGCCATAACTAATTAGAGATTTTTATTACTGAGATAGTATTAACTTTGAATGGGACGTGACACAATAAGGTGGCATTTTTATTTTCGGGTTAAAAACTTCCAAGTGGTAAATACAATTGGTAACCGCGCTACCGTATTGTTTACACGTTTCAGAATTAAGTACAACTAATAAATAATAATTTTTGAGAAAAATGACAATAAAAAAAGATTAATATAAAAGGAAACAAGCTTGTTTATTGATTAGTGATAAAGAAGAATTAGATTAGATATATGTGTAAATCTATATATATTAGATATATATTTGTGAATATATTTAAATTTTACAACAACTCGTCTTTATTGTTTGTTTTTCATTTCTTACAAAATGATGCGTTGTATAAACCAAAATTTGCAAATCACAAAAATATACATTAGTTGGAGATAATCATAAATAAGATAAATGATATCTAAATTTAAAATTGCGCGTTGTTTTCTTTATATTTTATTTGTATGTATACATGCAAAAGCATAAGGGTAATCATATAGCAGGCGACAATGAAGTAGACGATGATCGCCAAGAGAATCTAATCATGTTAGCGATTATTGCCAAATACGCTCTCTCAGTTACATCAAATCTGGCGATAATAAAATTGCTCTCGCTGAGAACAAATTTGCATTGAGTATTGCCACACTTCTTGCTTTGTCAGTTTAACAGAGAAGCGTGAACAGATTTATCTTTTAACAGAGAAGCATATTGAGTATAACCCAAGTAAAGTTCTACAAATCTCTCTCCCTCTCTCTTTTAGAGTTTTTTTTCTTTTTTTGAAAAATAGCTGCAAAAAGCTGTTAAAAAGTGAATTATTAAATTAAAAATTGCATCAATCAATATTTGTGCATACTTAAGGAGGAAGCAAGTACTGAAACTTTATTATCAGCCTTAGGTGATTTCTTGATACATGTCTCAAGTGAAGGTTTGCCTCTTTTCTCCACAACGAGCACAGTATTTTCATTCGAAATACATAAAATATACATAGGAGTCTGATTTGTCTCAAATATCTTATCGAACATATATCACATATATTCTAACCTTCGTGCACATGTTTTGGGGGACGGCTGGGAGGTGGGACAACTTAGAAGATAGAACTTTTCATACAGGTTTTAATGACGAGAATATTTAATTTTTAGGATAATTTAGCTGCTAGCCTACTCTGCAGGCGAGCGTTTGTCTTTGGGTCAGGGCACGTCAGTGTATCTAATTTCATCACAATATCACAGAAACAGACAGACAGGCAGACAGACAGGCTTAGATCGATTCAGACAATGATTGTGAATCGATCGGTATCTTAAAACGTTGGCCTATCTTAATCCCTTCTGCGTGTTACATACGTCCACACAAACTTAACATACCCTGCACCACAAGTGAGTTAGGATATAAAAATTGTTAAAGAAATTTAACGCTGGACGGTATCCCACTATAGTTTTTCCACTTGTTTCCAAATTTCATAGACATGTATGTACACATACATATACATATGTATGTCTTTAAAATATGTTAGGTCTTAACAGTTCTGAAGTGAAGTGGATTGTGCATTTTCGGATAGCATGGATGTTAATTACAATTTACAAGGTCACATATATGGATATCAATGATTCATAAGTTAATTAAAGCGAGGGAGACTCGGATGGTTCGTTCGTAGAGACACTAGGGGTAGCGCTATCACAACGTCAAAAGTAAATACACTTATATATATGTGTGTGCGCGCGCGTGTGTGTGTGTGCATATGGAAAGCGCAACCTCAAACGCTTATTCCCATGAAATTCGCCTATCAGTGAAATACTTATTTTATCACCATTTCAAAGAGCTGAACACAGACGCCTGCCTACACATTTTTATGCTCGTATTAAAGAGTTTATCGTTATTTTAAAACTTTGAAAGTTTTGCGTTCTTAGTTATCCCGATATGTACACACGTACGTACACACATGTATGTTTATTAATACATTTATATGTGAATAGACTTTTTTTCATCATATGACTATATACATAAAAAGAAGAAGTAAACACGCTATA
This sequence comes from Glossina austeni, assembly GCA_000688735.1. Taxonomy (NCBI): domain Eukaryota; kingdom Metazoa; phylum Arthropoda; class Insecta; order Diptera; family Glossinidae; genus Glossina; species Glossina austeni. Next base: position 115,103 of record KK502659.1, read on the forward strand.
AAGTTGGCAGCATCTCATCCTACATCACCCTACAGTTATTCATGCAAGGACTTTTCAAGGCAATAAAGAATGCTGTAGTCGGGAAAGCTCGACTTTTATTAGGCACTACACTAGACACTACATTATTTTAATGTAAATCCATAATTTGGAATTGATAGCCCTTTATAATTGGGGGACACTCACACAAGTCTAGTGAATTTAATTTGCTTGTCGAAGCTTTTAGAAGACTTTGCTTTCATGAGATCTTCTGTGTACAGTAAGACCTAAAAAAAAAAAAATATACTTACCTGGTCCAAAGTCGACAAGGTTTAATTTTGATGTCAAATTATTGTTATGAACGAATTTTCATCAAGAAGTATTGAAAGTTAGGCCTTTTCACCATATAACGATTCAGTTTCCATAGGCATGATTGTATGCCAGGCGTTCAAAAAATTGCCCCGCTTTCTGTTTAAAGTTTTTTATACCAATTTACAATGCCCTAGTATTGTTACTAAACGATCTTTGCGCCGAAATTACAATATTTTCTTTTAAGAAGACTTGAAATGAGGAAAATAAAGCGTTATATGAGAAATGATCGCAAAGATGATCGCATCCGAGTCATTTCCTTGGACCGAATACTCGAATTCTCTCTCTCTCTCGCTCTCGAATATTTCGCCGCCAATAAGGCGGCCCATAGGTGGAATACAAAAATACAAGCCGGACAGAGGGACAGACAATCAGAAGCTTTCATCAATATAACAAAAGGCAGTAAAGGAAGAAGAATTCATCAATATAACAAAATACGAATCTATCTCAAATAAACTTAACATGCCCTTACACCACAAGTAGCGTAGTAGCGTAAAGTAAAGATCACTTAATAACGTAGAAAGTCGTAAAAAAGACATGATTAACTATAACATGTGCTTATTACGAGGCAGAAGATCAAGTACATGTGGTGTGAGGATCTTCGTGAAGCCCGAAAAAGACTGCTTGCTATTCGTTTATGATAATGATGATAATAATCAATTAATTCAAAAATATTGTCAACATCTGGATACGTTTTAAAGTTTTTGAAATTCTCCACCGCTGCCAAGCGAGAAGTAAATTTCAATTGATCAGTCGATTTTAAAATCTTGCTAAGCTCACAACGAAATGTATTGAGTTTTGAAATACACCAAAAAAAAAAAAAAAAAACAAAGATGATGGTATGGACGTAAGAAGAAATAGCCCCCCTTTAAGGATATTACGATAAATTATCATTTCTCGTTCACTTTAGTTATCCGCTCTATTTATGCTAATCACAATTGAGGGATTTCATCGATCGTTATATAGCAGCGGTAACCGAGTCGAATCTAAGGATTTCAATGATAAACTTGAAAATTTGAATCAATTGCTTAACAAATTGCATTTGTCGGTGCAAAAACTTGATGAGAATTCCCAACGTTGGCCTATTTGGCAGCATCATGTCGAGTCATGGAACGACGGTCTACGCGTTATCGAAAATAAATTAGATTTATTAAAACGCCTGGAAGATGAACAACAATCGCAATTGCAAAAAATCGAAATCATTATAACCGCAGGAATCGATAGAAAATCGCAGATTAATCCGCAAACGGATGCTTTGCATCGTTCATTGCTAAGCGATATAAAAAATCTCTTCAATAGGGAATGCAATAGGGAAAGGAATCAATTATCTCATAAATTAAATAATATAATGCTTCATCTGCAAACTGGGGACCGCGATGATGAAGTCATAAAATTAAATGCAAAAAAAAAAAACCTAAATAGAGTCGGAAAAGTTATGCTGCCATCTGGAGGAGTTCATTGTAATAATCAAAGCATTTTGAATTTTCAAAAATTTAAACAATTGCACGCCTTAGCTAAACGAAATTCGAAAAACTTGGACAATATCATGCACAGTTTGGCTGATAATGTTCATCGTCAAGAGGAAATCCTATCACTATTGCATCGCAGTAACAATTGTTGTTACGCTATAACCAATGAGTTGACAACATTTACCGAAAGTTCCGATGTTTTATTAAAGCGTATCGAGAAACTTTTGCATAACGTCAACGATAAATTCCACAGCTTCGATGATGACGAAACAAAAAATGATGAAAATGATCAAAATAGTAAAGAAGGAGAAGACGAACAAGACGAAGAAGAATTCTTAAGCGCAGAAGCTTCTACTGACGGTGGTAGTGGCGAAGAGAAGTATTATAAAAGCACAAGCGATTTGGAAGATATTGGTAATTACCGCTACTCGCTTCTCTACTTATACCCTACATAGGGTATATTAAGTTTGTGCGGAAGTAGAAGCGCTCAAGATAGACTCACCTTTTAGTATACCGATCGATTCAGAATCATAATCTGCATTAATCTAAGCTTGTCTACCCCTCTGTCCGTCTGATGTCTGTCTATTTAAAAATTGCGTTCAGGTCACAGGTCGCAATTTTTGACATATTTTGAAATAAAATTTGGTACAGGTGGATGGTTTGGCTTTGATCCAGGGACTTTGGTGCTTTTTTGACCACTCCTCATATAACGCCCTGTTCTCAAAAGTTATTTTATGCAAAAAGTCTTATAATTATCGAAATTTCTCGGCAAAAGTCGTTCGAAATTGGTATGAAAACTTCGGATTGGCTAGGGACAGTTTTTTGAACCACCTCTCGTACGAAAATTGAATCTTTATAAAGTAAAAAGGTCTAATTTCCTATACTTCACGATAAAATAGTCAATTGACTTGTCGACTTTATATCATCTAAGCGTATTTTTTTGGATACCATCGCATACAAGGATTCTTAGAAAGTGTAAGCCCTTAACTTGAACTAAATCGATCTATTTCTTAGACCCCACTTTGTATAAGATTTCTCATGAATAGTAAACGCAAATAGCAATTTAGCTTAACAATTAAGAAGTAGGGAATTTGGATCAAATAGGTCTACCTACGAGATATAGGGGTTATCGCGACAGGCGATCCCTTATATGAAGAGAAATTCTAATTTCTTGTGTTTTTTATGACGGAAAATGAAAAATAACAAAATTTTTAGGAGGTAAACTGTAAAATTGCAAAATTTTGATCTCGTCAAGGCAAGTTATCTTCTAAATTGCGATCTGTAGATTGAACAATAAGAAGAAACCAAAAAGAACAGACAGACAGACAGACAGACAGTGAAATTGAATTGATCGGTATACTAAGGGACAGTTGTATCTCAAGCTCTTGTACATGTCGTGTACATCCTCACAAATTTAATACACCACACGCAGTGTAGAGCGTAAAAATCCTGGTCTCCTTCCGATTTTAACGAAACAGATTTGTTAGCATTTCTTTGCATTTCTTCACTTCTACCTTCTTCTCGTTCGCTCGTTTTGTATTTTAGAATTTCTGCGACCACTTTTAAAAGATTGTCATGAGTTACTTGAGGAGATGAATAGCTCAGGTGAACCTTTTTTTATAGATGGCATTTACAAATTTGCTTCGCTAGAGTTGAACGAGGCGAAAAGAGATTTTAACGAACGTTATTGCATTCATTCTTATGAAAATCGAACGGGCTGGCCATGGACTTTAATACAACATCGCGGCCCCTACGAAAAACAAGAAAACTTCAATCGTTCTTGGTCCGATTATCGTAACGGTTTCGGCTCGTTAACAAGAGATTTTTGGTTTGGAAACGAATTCATACATCGTCTCGTCTATGAGAACGATTATGAGTTACGCATTGAATTGGAAGATTTCAATGGCACACAGACATGGGCCGAGTATGGGGTATTTCGTGTTGACTCTGAAAAATATAATTACAATTTATTAATTGGTGATTATCGTGGTATCGCGCCAGATGCAATGAAATATCATAATGAAATGGATTTTAGTACATACGATCGGCGTAATGATAATACCAAGATAGATGCTTGTTGCTCTTGCGCTTTAAGTTACGCCAGTGGCTGGTGGTTCGATAAGTAAACTCATTCTAGACTTGAATTGTTCCAACATATCGTTCGATATCATTTTCTTTATCATTTCTAGTTGTGCCGAAACTAATCTAAATGGAATTTATCATCATACACCACTACATCATAATTATATAGGAGTTATATGGGAATCGTGGCTGGGTGATTACTCTTTACGTGAAACACGAATGATGATACGTCCCAGGCATATTAATCCCGATTATAAAGAGGATCCTTAGATACTTGTATTATTATTATTATTGATATTAAAAAAATAAATTAGAAGAAACAAGTAACAAGTAAGAAAATTAAATTCGGTCGGGAGCGAATCTTTTACCCACAAAAAGAGACAAAAGAAGTAAACGAATAAAATTCTCATGCTCTATAATATGGAGCGGGCGTAGTTGACTTTTTCTATTTTGAAAATAAAAGCTTTTGTCGTCGAGGCGTATGGGCGCTGTAGGCGTGTCCTTTGAAAATTTTAGATCAATTCCAAATTCTTTCTCATTCTCGCTAACGAGAGAACGTTTATCACAAATACTACAAAGTTATGCAAACAGACAGGTGAGCAGACGAAAAGACGGACATGTTTAGGTGCATTCCAAATTTTAAGCTGGCCCAGAATTTTTATACTTTATGGGGTTTTTGAAGCGTCTTTTTGCTTGTTGTAAAAGTATTGAAAAACAATTAAATTTTAATAGACTACTTGGGTAGGCGGGGTCAATCTTTTGCATTTTTGTGCACAAATGCTACAACATCGCCCGTAGAATAAGCCTTCAAATTTTTGTACACTTATTTGCTATAGTTTATGAATAATAAGCAAAAAAACAATTTTTCATTCCCTTTATAAAACAGATTTTCTCAGTTCACGTGGTGCTATAGGCGGGGGTTCTTCGATCGATTTTAGCCATTTTCAATACCAACCTGCGTGCAAGACCTCCTCATGTTTCTGCAAATTTCAAATCTATTGCTTCATTTTTGCGGCCAGGAGAATATTTACAACAGGAGGACAGACGGACATACTTAAATCGATTTCGAACTTGATGCTGATTCAGGCCATTCCGAACTCCTGCCTATCTTGTGCTACAGGCTATATTAAATTTGTACGTTGGACGTTTATAACACCTAGAAGGACTTGAAATAGGCCCATCTGTTATTATTCCATGTCCATATATAATATTTTTGTGTTCAGCCCATGGGTCTTCATTTTCCTTAATGAAATTTTGTACACTGACGGACTCTGATCCAAAGACGAACTCTACTGATAATGGCTCTAATCGGATTATTGTAAGAAAAAATACCGTAATTCTTAGAAATTTTGCAATAAAAATCGCTTTGTAATAGTATTTCGATATCGTATGTTGATGTGAAAACTTTGCATCTTTGCCTCGTGAAGACACATAATTTTCAATATCCCTTGATGAAGATTCATTCATAACAATAACCTGATATAAAAATTAACTTTGCCGACTTTGGACCAGGAGAGTCTATCTTTCGGAACCTCAACCCATATAAGAACTCAAAAGAATACTAAGCCTTTATAAGCCAAAAAGGCCAAATTTTTAAAATTTTATGGTGAAAATTTATCCTTAGGGCATCAATCATATGGAATTTGGACCACGGGGGTGTTTTTTATACACCACTAAAAGCAAACCATTTTATGACAACAAAGACTAATTCGTGATTGAAAGATAGTAATATCTTGGACAAAATTTAGACCAAGTTAGTGCTAGCTAGGACATTCATGGGGTATTATTAATTATGCGTAGTGGAAGTTGGTTACCTAATGATCGACCGATCTTGCCGGACTCTAACATTTTTACTTGTTACTTATAATTTAAAATTTGTTTTAAACTTAAAAATGTAAGCAAACTTATCACTTATCATGGGTTCGATCCTTACGCCTTACGTGGGCTTGAGAAGTTTCGTTACGTTGTATATTTTTGTAATAGGGATATAAAAATTATAATACCAATAGTATTAATAATAATTATGAAGAGGAGAACAGACATTAAGAATATAAATTCATAATTTATTTTTAAATATAATTCTTTACATACATATATTTTTTATACATTCTATGTGTGTTTTCATTATTAATTAATTTCTTTTTTAATTTTAATTTTTAATTTTTTTGTTATTTCTTTTTCTTTAATGCAATTATAAACTGCACACTCATTACGCATGTAATAATGTTTGCCAAGAAAAGAGAAACACAAAAAAAGAAAAAAAGAATACGAATTATATTATATAATAATAATAATAATAATAATAATAATAATAATAAACTAAAATATTATTTACTCTCTTTATTATACAGAACTATTGTTAAACTATTTTATATCGTTTACATAAGCTACAAATAGGACAAATTTGATTTCCTTTTTTTTTCTTTTTTTTTGTTTTTTTCTTTCTTTTCTTCTCTATTGCGACAACAACAGAAGATGGAAGCTAAAGATAATAAAAATGTTAAATAAGATGAAATTTATTCGTGAAAAGCAAACACATACTTGAAACTAAGCAAATTAATTTTTAATTTAATTAATTTAAAGCTGATATCTGAGCATGCGTGCAAAGCATGTCGAATTTTAGTATTAAAAACCATTTTTAACTATTTAAAAAAAAAAAAAAAAAAATGAAATTCTGCATTACATTTTTACAAACATCTTCTGGCATTTGATTTGCTTTTTTGCTTTTTTCTTTTTCCCCCTTTTGCTGAAGTCGAGAGACTTTACAAACGTTACTGGCTAAAAGTTAAAATCTAACCTAAACCGAGAGAGAAAAAAAAAAGAGGAAATCAACTAATTTTCGCTACGTTTTTTTTTTTTTTAATAATTATTTACAAAAAAAAAATATTTTTTAAAATTTTTTAACATATTTTCCCTCATTCCATTGACATCCAATAATAATTAATGATAATTAGTTGATTTCCTTCTTTCTGTTCTCTTGAACAACGCAAATGCTAAGTGATAATATAAAAAGTAATGATTTTGTTGACTTTGCTTGAGCTTTAACAACTCTCTCTCAGGGTATGATTAGGAGGGAGATTTTAACAAACAATCATAAATTCCCCGTCTCTCCCTCCCTGTGTGTCACAACAATTTTACATATTTACGGTTTTTTACGTATACGTTCCCCAGATTCACCGCACCACTCTGGGTCGTTTGGATCGTCATCCTGAAATGGATCTGTATCGGTGCTTTCACCATCACCATCACTATCATTCCCACGTCCTTGACGTTTTTTACGACCGACATAGGCTCCATATTCGTCGTCGTAGTAATCATTATCATTATGATTGTTAAAACTTCTACCGGCGAACCCCAAGTCATCGTTGGGTGCTAAATGATGCCTCGGATAATCGTCATCATCAATATTTTCATTATAGATCGAAGCCATAAAATCACCATTTTCATTGGCCGTGGCGGCATCATCAACCGGTATAGGTCTCGTAATTTTAGTATTGATTTTACCCCCGCGACCATTATTTTTATCGCCTCCTCCACTTACGGTCGATGAGCGTGACCCACGTTTCACGTGATTGTTACGCGGATATTTTAAAACAGAAGCAGTTGACAGATAATAATCATCTGATTGTTTATTTTCCAACGGTTGATCGTAAGTCATGGCACGCAATAGGTCATCATATAGTTCATCGCTTAATGGAAACGTCATTGGTTCATAAGGTGGTGCAATCTGAAAACACATTTTTAAAAAAATTGCCTTAGAAAACTGCCTGAAAGTATGCTGCGTTTCTTGCTTATAACTTTCTTCGACTGTAAGAACAAAAATTGATTTAAACGATGCGCCGTTCACGATAAATGAAATGAAAAACAAGTAAGAAAGTTGTAGTCGGCGAGAGCCAAGTCTCGCATACCCACCACTATGCTCTTCGCGTTCTACTCTCCAAGTTGTTTTATTTGATACCCATATCACTGCTGGTATTATTAAAAAAATGTAGTCCACCAGATCACAAAGATTTTAAAAGTGACCCATGTTTAGGCAGATGATATATCTTCATTTGAGAAGGGTACAAAACAACATTTCAACATTTTGCCTTGTTTGCGTTATGATAAATAAGCATAAAACTCGAAAAAGTGAAAAAAATTAAATTTAATCACTTGTAACTTTGTGTGGGCGTGCCGTATGTTTTCCATTTTTGCACGTAAGGAGTGGAGTGTTTCAAATTTCAGCCTTCTAACTTTTATAATTTCCGAGTAACGAGCAAAAATCCACATATTTTTCTTAAGAAAAACGAAGTTGCGTACACTTTACGCTTTACTGCGGGCTTCTGCTCTGACCAATTTGGCCCATTTTCAATATCAACGTGTGTGCAGAAACTTCCAATATTTCTACCAAATTTGAAGTCAATATCTTCATGTTTACGATCAGGAGAGTGCTAACAACACCAAGCACCACACAGATACAAACGGACAGACATAGCTAAATCAATTCAGAGGGTCTCCAAAGGTTCCTTTTGCGTGTTACATACATTATGAAAAAAAAACACATGATCATCCCCCTTCTTACAAGGGTGGATATAAAAATATCAGGAAAAAGATATATCGAGTTTGTAAGGGTGGCATTAAGAGTTGCGTTAATGACCCATGGGAGGGATAAGCAACGAATACAAGATCAAATTTGTCAATTGTCAAGAAAAATTTGTAATTTCAAAAAAGTTCACAACGAAGCGTAAGCAAGTATAAGGCTCGTAGTCTGGATTAAGCAAGCTCTCCGAATTAAGGAAATTAATTTCTCTAAAGAATTGTTTTTTTTTTTTTTCTCTATTACTATCTTTACTCACTTCTTTAAAGTCCGGTGTTGCACTGCGGCGCTCGAATTCACGGTCACGTTTGGTAGAAGTTGTACGCCTTCTTTCGCATCGCTTATTATATTCCGAGTTAATACCTAAGAATGAAGCTACACACACAAACGAAGAAAAGTAAACATTTTTTTTTTTATTTTCCATTTCAATTTGTACAATGAATACGCTTACTTGAAGTATCCCCAGCTTCGGAGGTTGCATCCAAAGTATTAAACAGTGAGTTAGATGTCAAGGGAGATGGAATACTCTGCAAATGTTAAATTCTTTTTTAATGCACACATTTTTGATATGATTATTTACATCCACCATCACACATACCTCCTGATCTCCGCAACCGACACTGGAATTCTGAGGTGCTGGAGAACTTGGATCAGGTGTATTAGCACCGCTCGACTCTGCTCGACTATCAATACGACGATTTGCCCTAGATCGAGTACTCCAAGGAAATTTCAAGTACGTCTGAAATTTGCGACGTTCCTCAGTTAGTGCCCTTTCATGCCTCAAAGTCATCGCCTCGTCGGAAATGTCCTCTTCAAGTGCAAAAGCGTCATCGTCATATTGATCGTTTTCGCCATTTATATCTACGACCCTAACCTGATGATGAGTGTTGATCTTTTCTGCGCTTGATAAAATAATACATTTTTCCTTAGTATTGTTATGATCATTATCATTATTATCATCATCATGATCAACATCATCATCATTATTATCATCTATTTTAATTTTTTTTGGCTCTGGCTCTTTTGTGACATCAAAATAGTTTTTATCCGCACGATTTCCACTGCACGATTCCGTCTGCATTATTATTGCCTTCTCGTTCACACTATTTTCACTGCTCTTTTCGTTAATGATGGCATTATTGATTTTAACGACATCACAAATCTCGTCAATTTTAGACTTGTTTTGTTCATTACCATCATCATCATCATCATCATCATCATCATCATGATCGTCATTCATGGCCCTTTCTGATACTTTAGATTGATCATAATTCGATAATCCATTCATGGCTATCATCAATTGACTCTGTTCAATTTCGGTTACTAATTTATTACAAATATCAAGTTGATCTTGTTCGCTAACGTTATTTAGTTCATTTTCATTTTCAATAACGCGCCACCTTTAATGAAGAAGAAAAATTGTTTTTATTTTCAATTTGATAAAGAAAATTAATAAAAAAAAAAAAAAAGTTATTTACTTTGGCGTTGGAATTTCCTTATAGGGTAGTATTTCAACTCGGGTTGAGGCAGCCACGCTATACGGTATCACAATATTATCGATATCATACGAAGAACGATTCTTCCTATCAAGCGTTCTAAATTTTATTTATAGAATATGTTGATAAAAATATTTCGCATAATTAATTTGACTTTAAACAATATGCAATAATGAAAAATACAAAAAAAAAAAAAAAAAAAAAAAAAAAAAAAAAAAAAAAAAAAAAAAAATGGAGAGTGTGAGAGTTCGTCGAGTTTAGCTCAAAGTACGTACGTCAGTGTAGGAAATTCATTAAAATATCTCAAAAATTTACGACTTGCAGCTTGAACACAAAAATATATGGATAGACATCGGACGGATGGACAAGCTTAGATTGATTCAGACTCTCTTTCTCTACTTTCTCAGTATAATGAACAGTAGATCTATATCCCCCATCTATCTCTCGTAGCCCTTTATTTCAGTGTTACATACGCCCACATAAATTTAATAAACTCTCTCTGTGTCACCAGTGCAGTGCAGGGATTTAATAAAAGATTTCAATATACTTGGGTAGAATAAATAAAAAAAATATATAAATGTATATATTAATTAATTAACTAAATAATGGCGTTAAAGAATATTGTACAGTACCTTTCGTATTTAGGATAATTACCAACGCCATATGTTGGTGACGAGGTTCGGCTACGAGTTGAAATATCTACCCAACTGTCGTTAATGGGCGTGCTATGTAGAAGCGTATCGGCAATTGCGTTATTGCTATTGTAGTTGTTGTAGTGATTGTTATGTTGACTGGTTGAGTAAGTATGCTGCTGCATTTGATGAGGGATCTGTGATATTGTTGCCGTTGAGTGTTTTCGATATTTATTGTTCTTGCTATTGTTGCTGCTGCTGCTGCAGCTGCTGTTTAGGGGTTGGGAGATCAATGATGAAAGTGCTTGGTTGGGTTTGTATGCATCGTAGCTTTGATGGAGATAATCGCTCGGCTGAGGTGCATAGCTGTTGCTGCCGTTGTTTATCAATGCCGAACTGTGCTGATTGTTGCTGTTCAGGGACGGGGACGTTAAAGGCTCCTTCATTCGATTTGTGTTGCTCATCTGATGGCAGTATGATCTCTTCAAGAGTCTTGACGTCACCTCTGCGCATCCCCCGGGCATTTCAAAGGGCGGCATTAAAAACAAAAATGTGCATTTTAAATTGTTTTTTTTTTTTTTTTTATTGATGGAAAGTGTTTCATATAAGTTGTGAGTTGAATGAGTGATGTAACACGGGAGATGTTATTAATGTCGAGTAATCATGTCGGTGTAGTAGGATACGCGTAAAAAAGATGGAAAATAACAATCGATTAAACGAAGGAACGAACGAACGAACGAACCGATGTATATCGAAAGCGAGAGAGAGGAAGAAAAAAATGGAAAGAAAAAAGATGCAAAATTGTTTTTGTTTTATGTTAATATCAATTATCGAATTTTTTATGTTTACAATAATTTACTGTTGGCCACAAGTGGCGTTGTAGACGTAGAACTAGTAGACAAAGTTGCAGTACCATTTCCCGTATCAATTGAAGATGCTGCTGCTGCTGCTGCTGCTGCTGATGATGATGATGATTTTGATGGCCCCATCGATGTCCTGGCCAAAGCGGCTGCTGCCGCTTTCTCCTCATTAAGGCGATCCTTCTTTTTGACATATTTCCGTTTAGGAATTGCTTCTTTTCCATGCTTTCTTGATAAATGATAACCCGCAGCTGCGGCAGCTTCCCGTTCAGCTTTCCACACAGATTTTGCAATACTCTTCGCTTGGCAACGCATAACCCGATGTTGCCATTCGGGCAAGCGGGCTATAGCCTCAAAGTGTAAGGCATTGTTAACATCTACACGCAAATATATAATAATGCTATATGTTAATCGATTGCCGATGTACAAATAACTTAGCAATGATTTCATACCTTCACGAAAGCTCAAGACCGGATGATAACCAGGATCCAACAAAGCTATGCGATCTGACATCATCATTGTATCAGGGGGATCACGAGGCGCTGTTGGATCTGCACGTCCAGTGCACAAAGCACAAGGATGCAACGGCCATTGACAGCCACATTTAATGGTACTATAAGAAAACAGATTATTTTAATGTAATAAGTGGAAGTGCGTATATATAGAAAGAAAATTTACCTCGGTCGCGCGGCCTTTTTCGAAATTGTGTGTATATTTGTAGTTTGTATTAATTTACGTTTACGAAACAGTTTTGCTTCATAACCACGCGTCCGACAAGAACCTGGCAATTCGACTTTGTTATCGTGTTCTGGTTGAGTTGGATAAGGATCCGTCCTTAGACCATTTTCCGGTAAACCACATGTTACAGGGCCCTTCGTTCGTGCAATCTCCTGATACAGTTCGCTATGCTGGCGTATCTTAATTTCTAAATCGGCAATTTGTGAAAGTAGCCACGACCAGCGGGATGCAATAGCAGCGCGGTCGCGTGAATAACGCCAGGCGGCGCGTTTTGTTCTATAAAAAATTTAAAATTTTCGCCATTCATATTATATAACGTACGGAAATCTATAATACTTACATAGGCAGGGTCTGTTGATGCTGATTGTGGTACGTGACCATCTCATCGGCAGACTCACCTCCAGAACTTGATTCAGTGGCGTCTGAATCAATGGCCCTTTGCACCTCGCTCATTTCTGTTTGTAGTAGTCCCGCTACTTGTGTCAACTCATCCGCCACTTCTTCGTCCAGTGTGGGTACTACTACGTCTTCCGGTTTGCCATCAGCCATTGCTAAAGTCGAGGACATAGATGAACTCGCCGCCGCTGCAAGGGCTGCTTGTGCTTCCAATAAGGCTTTTTTAGTTTTCTTATGATGGAGAGCTAAATTAACAAAACTTGTACTCGGTACGGTGCACAATTGTTGCGTGTTTGCCGCTGTCTCCAGTTTGCGTAAAAATGAACAGATCTGCGTCGCCGGTACTAAATTGGAGAGCTCTTCTTTCCAAAGAGTAGCTGGTGGACGAGCCGCTATGACTTTCCACTGATGTTTGTTACTTTCATGAGGAGGCAATGCATTTAAACTAACTCCGCCGGCTTCATTGATGTTTACACCTCCGATAAATTTCCCCGCCTGACGTGCACTCCATTCAAATAAGCCAGCAATTTCTTCGCTTGCATGCTTGCAGATATAACGAGCCTGAAGCTTACGCATACGCCTCAACATAAACTCAACTTTCCGTTGCATTTGTTGTTGCCGCTTTTCAATTTCTGCTTGGCCTTCTTGCAGTTCTGCAGGTTTCAACGGTTGTATAGAAGGAGTACTTGTGGCGACATTTGCTGCATGACCAACAGTACCCCCACCACTACCTCCCATATCAGCTTCGTTGATTTTAAGCGAAGTATAAACTTCATTGAACAGCACATTTAAGTCGCACATGTTTAGATCCGAAGTGCCGCCACCCTCGATTCCCTTTAACACTTTAAAGACTTCTTCGATATCTTGGTCCTCAAGTTCCCCTCCTTCTGCATCCTTCATAAAACCCTGCGGTATATTGCCACTGCCCACAGTATTTAGTGAAGACGTAGTGCTTTGCGGTGTATAATTGTTCTGCTGTTGTTGCATCTGTTGATTTTGCGATAATGGGGACGCAGGCGTTGGCGGCGTTTGCTGCAGTTGTTGTTGTAATTGTAAAACATCTTCTTGAAGTATTTTCTCATCCTTGAGCGGTGTATGCGGCGGTGTACTTGCAACTGCATTTCCATCATTTTTATCACTGGAATTACTGGTATCCACTTCTTGATTTGGCGGTGGAGAATCTATAGCAGTACCGTCTAGTTGACTAAGACGCTCTAAGGGAGAAAAAGTTGTAGAGTACCATAATTTAAAGGCTTAGTAATTAAAAGTAATTACCTTCTAAATTATCTTCTACTTCTGAGGCCGTCATTGTTGAATCAGTGTTGACCGGTGGTAGTTCTTGTACTGCGATAATTTCTGATTTTGAGGTATCCGGTTTCTTTGGCTCTGTTTCAGAAACTGTTGCTGAAACCATAGCAACCAATTGATTAGATAACGCCTCATAGCCTTGCTCCATCTGATCCTCCCCAAAATTTTTAACGGTTTCTTCAAGAATTGTTTGGGTTTCGCTACTATCCTCACTCTCGCTTTTAATAACATCGTTGTCATCGTCATTATTGCTTTGTGACGTTTGACTTTCTTCCACTTCTTCTATTTCTGATGTTGGACGATCCTGTTGTATTTTCGGCTCTAAAGTTTCATTAGACTGCGCAGCCTCCATGTGCGCAGCAATTTGTTGGTTAGTTTCGATTACAGCCAAATTCGTAATAGTGGCTTTTAAAACAACAATATCGTTATCGTCCGTTTGCACCGGTGATATTGGCGCCCCAGTAGCAGATTTAACTAAATTAACGTCTTTCAATTGCTGACGTAAACAAATTTCTGCCGTTATAGCTTCGTTTGTCAAATCAGCCAACAGTTGTGCCGTCGAATTGTCCTGGCAATCGATGGATTTCTCTGCAGACGTCTTTGACTCTGATATAGTATCGTTAATATTACTATTAGTGTTGTTCTTGTTACCTTTATTTTTGTTGCTATTATTGTTGGGATTCAACAGGGCCGCACTTAAGCCCATTTGCTCATTATTTTTTACAACAGCAGGAAATTTATTTCTTTTTATTTTATTATTGTTATTGTTATTGTTGCTTATCACTCTTGATGAATGACACGGTTGCTGCGCGTCTCTAGAACGCGTAAGGCGTTTCGAAGAGCTGGGAATTTGCACTAGAGTACCTGCGCGTGTGCGTTTCTCACGTGTGTTTGTTGTAGACTTAACTACGTTAAAATTGTTATTAGTTTTATTTGTAAGGGGTTCGGGTTTTTTACTAGACCGTGTCGTTGGAGTGGCTCTTGCCGTTACCGCTGAGCTGGTTAGCTTTTCTTTTGGACTCAATGGCTCAGTGAGAGCTGGCGCCATATTGTCAAAAACTGCTGCATTTGGCTTAAAATTCACTGCCTCGGAAAGGCGTCGCTGCTCCAGACAAGGTAGACGAGCGTTTAATCAGCACATTTATACGAATACTGGAGCAAATGAACCCTGAAAGATTTGTTTATATTTATTTTAGGTATACACATGCAACTGGAAAAAAAAAGAAAAAAAAAAAATAAATATCTTAACAAGGTCGTTGAATGAAGGAAAGACTGCCAACAGTACCCAAAGGCTTAAGCATCAAATTACATCAAGTTAGTTTGCCTTATATTGAGCTAATTTTCCCTTCCTTTTTTTGGAGCAAAATCAGGCAAACGTGCGCGTAATTTTGTCTAATTTTTGCCATCTTTCAAAAATTTTCTGGTCTTAAGAAGCATTACAATTGAGTAGAAAAATTTATTCAAAAAACTAACTTTATAGTACACTAAGCAAAGAAACCATCCTGGGAACCCATCGCTTTTTCTGATGAAATTGGAAGTTTCGTTGTGAAACTTTGCTGTACTTGAATCTTTAAACAATGGCGTCATTTAACTACATTGGATAATTTATTTTAAAATTGCATTAAGCAATTATTTAAACAATTCCTTATCAGCGGAAAAAAAACATAAAATACAAATAAAACAAAACTTTTTTTTTGTTTGCCGACAGTAGACACAAAACAAAGCTACTACCAACTAAAGCACCGCTGCTCTCTAAAAATAAAATTTAGCAAACTCTGTCGCGCACACATTAAATTAATAAAATTTTTGTTTTTTAATTATACGTACCTCTTTTAATATTATTTCTTTTCATAAGTAGGGAACAGCAAAACTTAGGTTCACAAAACAAAAAAAGATTTTTTTTTGGTAAAAACTTATGCCTCGTCATTCACAGTAACGAATAAAGCAGGAGCACAACGTTGTATGTGACGAGTAGCAAATGCAAATATGTATGTTCGTTCGTTGTTATACCTTTTGTATTAAATAATAAGGGGGAACATATATATATATATATATATATATATGTATATATATACATATAAATATATAAACATATACATATGTATATTTATATATATATAGGTATATAACTTTCTATAGGCGCAAAAAAACTCCTTTTTTTAACGTTCATAATTTCATCACCATTCATTATTAATCGGTTAAGTTAAGAATGCTAATACATTAGACAGCTTTTTAAAAAAGTTTTCAATTTAAAATGAATTCACTCATTTCGAATCACTAGCATTTTGAAGAATTTAAAAAAATTTATATAATTTTTCTTAATTCTATTTGGAATTTTACTTGAAGCACACTCGCGCGCTCTGCTCTATACCTATTTTTTTCGATGTCTTTTACAGCAACTACAAAATACATTGACTGCTTCCTCTTCCTCTTAAGTAATTATACCGTGTCTAAAGATTTAAGCACTGTTTGTTGCAACATATAATGTCTTCATCAAAATCAAAGAATTACTCTTTTATTAAAAAATTTATCCCGTTTACTACCTACTCAATTATAGGAAACGTAAAACACATGCAAATTAGTACATTTTTTTAAATTCATTTTTAGGTATGGCTGCCGTTTTTTGCCTTAATTTTCTTTTTGTCTTCTTCACACCACTCACTATATAAGCACGACTGGCGAAGAACGAGTATGCACGACCGTAAAATATGGGCGAAAACGTTTTCCCAACGTGAATATATTTTTTTTCCGATTGCCCTTCTATTGCTTTGTGCATTTATTCTGTTCACAATTGTTAAACTTTTTCCACACTATTCTTCAATATGTGATATATTTTATTAATATATTGAAGATGCAAAATTATTACGATTGTATATACTTTTAAAATTATTTTTTTCCATCACAATTAATATTTTCTGCGCCTTGGCCGAAAGAAAAATACGACTGTACTGCGTATACTCGTTTACAGCGATTACACACAAGTTAGTTATTGTCAGTAAAGAGTGATTGCTAAGACAGAGTTGGCTTTATATAATCCAAAAATAGTGTAACAAGAGCACAACAATGCAACACAAAAAAAGAAATAATATTAATTACATTAATATCGAAAGCTTTTATTGAATATTGTCTTTTAACATTAATAAATAGAAGAATTCACGTATGTGAAGTGAAGAAGAAGAAAATTATTCATGGCTTCATAGTTTTGATTGAGATAGAGTTGCCTTCATTTCTGTTAAAGAGCAATGAATTCTGTTACAGAGCAATTAATTCTGTTAAGAGGAATGAATTCTGTTAAAGTGGACTTGTTTTCTGTATAAAGTACGTATATTTATTTATTGTTGTCATTAACAAGACAAGACAAGAAAATAAGTAGTAGAAGGTGCGAGGAAAACAAGACGCCTAAGAATCGAATTGAGAGTTTCCTCAGCTGAAAAGTTGTTAAATGGCAATAGCGATATTAAGACTCTAGAATTTAAATTAATTCTTCTTATTAAAATCCTTTGCATTGGTAAGAAAGATCAGAAGATCTCTTTCGCTAAACAAAACTATTTTTTTTTCATTCTTTTGAACGATCGATATTCACAAAAACAGATATGTTATTAAAAGTTATATTTATGTTAAAACCGATCGTAAAATGCAAAGAAAAAACGATTGAAGTTATTACCAAATTCATTTATTGAGAATTGTATGAAAATATTATTATTAAGAATTTATTTATTACTTTATTTTGTCTGTTTAGTTTCAGGGTTGAATCGACTAAAAATATCTTTTACACTCTAGCTAAATGCGACGAAGAATAGCACAAGTGGAAATTCATCGAAACTTTACTTTCTGGAGTAAGAAACCAGGCATTTGTGAGAAACGAATGTTGCAACGTAATAAATAAAGCAAAGTGATAGTGTAATTATCGTCTTTCAATTAAAATTCGCTAAATATTTCGCAATATTTTACCACAAATTCCATCATTTGTTAGTGTTAAGCATTTTCTATATCTACTGAAAAAACTTGTTAAAAAATTTTAGGATAAGCTGCTATATAAGTAATTTAGATTTTAATACACTAAATAATGCTCTTATTTTCCTTGAAATTACTCTTTTCTTGTTTAAATTATTACACTTCTATTATCAATTAAAATCAAATTTATAATTTTAAAATTTTTTGGGTTTTTTCTTATTTCAGTTTTACGTAAATGTTTCACAAATTTCTTCTTCTAGTTTTTAACCTTTTTATTAGTTTTTTTTTGCAATTATTCACTTCTTACAACTTCGAATTGAACTAAAAATACCCTAAGACCATATTACAAAATATCCTAAAACCATAAACATACCGTAAGACTATAGTAAAAAATATCTTAAAACTATGATAAAAAATTCTCAGACCCATGATTAATAATGATTAATCGGTGGAAATGATGCATTCTATTTATAAATTGGCTTACGAAATGACTTAAGCTAAACATCATCCTTGAGTGATACGAAAAGGCGCTTTAGTTGCCGTGTACGCTTTGCCGACACAAGGTGAACTTTTAAAACCAGTTTGCTGCAATGTGGCAAGAGCCGTTGAAATCTTACCGGAAATGTTGGAAAACACTAAATTAATTTACGATCGCACTGAGGCATTATATACTTTGTATCATTTTCATCATTTACCTTAATTTGCTGCACCTCTATTAAATTATTACGAACGTTTTGTGATGCTTGTATGAGAGAGTATCTTTACGGACTTTACCTGTAACGGACATTTGCATGACTGTCGGTATTTCTGTATACTGTGAAATCACGATTTCGACATCAGAAATCCTGCGTAGTTTAGTTTTAATATCCCTAATAAATGAAAGTATCGAGGGATCTTATTCCATAAATGCTATAATCGTATGGCGGTAACAAGTCAACAGTATTGGGAGTATTGTTGAGAAACAACGAAATAATTATTTGGAACAATTAAACGACAATTAAAATATCATTAAGTAAATATAGCTAAAATTGCTAGGATGCCTGCCAGATATTTAGAAATTTGTATTCAAAATATTGCGACATTCGGAAATAGATGGCGTCACTAAAAAAGCAATCATATGATTGTCCAAATATTCTGAACAGTTTTCATGACATTTAGCTTATTTTCTTGTTTACTTCTTTTGTACTACAATCGTGAATTGCGACGTTTATTTTGTTTTTAATGGAATCGATGTAAAGTTTCTGTAAAAATTCTTTTTCATCGAACTTAAACTCGCAACATATAAGCCACTTGGACATATAAGCCACAAATCTATTGGCTTGGTCCACCTCCATCCAACAATCAAAAAAAAAAAAAAAAAACTTGCAACGCTACTATTTGTTTGGCTTAAAAGTCTCTGTAATCACGAAATGGATCAGATCGTATCATAACAATGTAACCGAAATAAATTTTGGCTGCAGGTAACAGAGAAGCCGATGTGTTATAAATTTTTTTTCATCTGGATGTGCGTATAATCATATCCATTCTAGATAATGGATCAAAAAGAATTCAGAGTCTTGATTAAACATTGCTATTTAATGAAGAAGAATACCGCTCAAACTCAGAGATGGCTTGAAGAATGCTACGGTAAAGCTGCTCCATCGAAAACAACTATTTGTCGCTGGTTTAGTGAATTTAAATGCGGTCGCACAAGCACCAGCGATGCTGCTAGATCTGGACGTCCACTTGAAGCATCAACACCAGAAAATATTAAAAGAATCCACCGCATTATTTTAGATGATAGCAAAGCGAAAGTAAGAGAAATAGCTGATATTATTCAGATATCAACGGAACGTGTCAAAAATATTCTTCATGAGCATTTGGATATGAAAAAAGTCTACGCGAAATGGGTACCACGCTCATTAACAATCGATCAAAAACAACAACGTGTGAACGACGCAGAACGCGGCTTGCAACTATATCGTCTTAATGAGAATGATTTCTTAAACCGATTTGTCGCAATAGGTGAAACGTGGATTCATTACCACACAAGCCAAAACAATCGAGAATCTATAGACGAAGTAGAAAGCAGCAAAGCAAAGCAACCAAAAAGGCAACAATCAACTGAAAAGGTTTTGGTCACCATTTTCTGGAACGCGGATGGTGTCATTTTTATAGACTATCTTGAAAGAAACAAAACAATTACAAAAGAATATTACCCGGCATTGCTGGATCGCTTTAACGAAAAAATGAAAATAAGTAATAAACGGCCACAAATGGCAGGCAAAGCAGTCCTGTTTCATCAAGATAACTCCCCGTCTCATATATCCATAAAAGCAATGGCTAAACTAAACGAGTTACAGTATGACTTACTTCATCAGCCGCCATATTCACCAGATTTAGATCCAAGCGATTACTTTTTGTTTCCTATATTGAAACGCTGGCTTCGGGGAAAACGCTTTACCACCCTTGAAGATGTAAAATGTGAAACTGATGCATATTTTGAAGCTGTTGACGGTTATGTGAAAGGTGTCCGAATGTTAGAAGAACGTTGGAATAAGTGTATCGCTCTTGAAGGAAACTATATTGAAGAGTAAAGTTGAGTTTAAATTACACCGGCAATTTTCATCAATCGTGGCTATGTGCCCTGGATGGATAGGATGCTTCAGTAGGCCTGCTTAAGTTAAAGTGGAGAGTTAATATTTAACGCAAATGCTCTACGATAATCAAAGCGATTGTTTTTATAAATTAAACGCAACTACATTATCAGATTTGTATGGCTTCCAGTTTCGAAGCCAGATTTGAAAAGCTTCACATACGGATTGTTTAAGATCAAGATCAAGCTTCGTATCGCTTCCATCTTCTCGATGATATTAGTCTCCTGTGGGACAATCGTTTACATTATTTACAATACATTTATATATAAGCATTTATATAAAATCATATAGTTATCTATAGAAGTGTGCATTTATCTGTCAATAAATCTGAGTCTACTATTTCTCATTTATTTATTTTTTTTTGAATGTTGGGTTAAAATGCACTAAATCCCATTTAACTTTGAAGAAAAGCGAAATATTGTTTCCCAATATACGAACAAAAGCAAAAATTAAAATGTGCGAAGTGATGATGGATCTATTTTAGTAAAGTGCTTTTCAGTCTGTGAACAGATTCTCTTTTATGTAAAATTGCGCTATCAAAAATAAACATTGTGCTTTTTTAAACAAACTGCAATGAATGAAAAACAAATTTGACAAATACGACGACTTACACCGACCTTTAGAGAGAAATAGAAAATAACAAACGTCAACTAGTGTAAATTCAGACTCGCTCATTTAATTTTTCTCATTGTGACTGTGCTTTGCATTCTCAATGTTTGGCTCCGAATTGACAGTTTGGTGAGATTTTTTTTCACCATTTTCTGATTTATTGAAAGCAACTCTGTGCTCTCGCACTTCTTCATACATGGAGATTTTTTTTGTAAACGATGTAAACGAAAAGACCAGCTAACAACTTTCTGTGAAACCAAAGGAATTTGACAAGCGCACGAAGAAGTTTGGCAAAGTGAAAAATTTTTAAATAAAACCCAAGAAAATTGAAAAGAATTGCGAAAAAATATTGGAAATACGCATCCATACAGCTTTTTAATTTTGAAAGGAAAAAAATTGCATTAAACTAATTTTTAGTTTGTGTATTATTCAATAAATTAAGTTTTTGAAGATAGAGAAATTCTACGAGAATTAAATTAAAAATTGGTGTAATATTTAATATAAAATATAATTATTTAATAAATTAGTTTTCAATTAACAAATTTTTGAAGAGAAATGAGAACTTGCACGTAAGTAAATTTATACCGATTAACTGGAAAATATTTTTAAAAAGAGATCCGTCTGAGATTCGCAAATTTTTTTTCTTGGAAAGCTCGATGTTGTCTCCTTAGCAATTTTTTGTGTCTATTACCAATGACTTTGGTCCAGACGCAGAGAAAGTAATTATTCGTTTCAGTAAAAGAATCCGCTTCTTCATTGCTTATTGGGCACGTACGCAAAAGACAGATATTACTACGCAATTAAAGATTAACCATATTTATGATCAACTATCTTAAAATTAAGCAAAATTAAGCAAAATTTAGCAAAATTGTGTATTGTTTAATAATGTTAACCATAAATAAAAACTATTTTTGATAAATAGTTACATGTTTTATTCAGTACTATAAGTAAAAAGTTCAACTAAATCACTACAAACTCCAAAATTTTATTTAACATGTTAAACAACCCTTTACGCGTGCGCATTTAATAAAAGTAGTACATTTACTATTTAAATAAAGAAATGTGTAAGTGTCTACTGGATTTGGTAAACGCAAAAGCGAAATTAACTGAAAATCAATTTTAAAAACGGAAGTGATCCACCTACGAAGCGGTTAATGTAACCTGTACTTTTTGAAAAATAAAAAATTTAACATAGAAATCAAAATAAAACTCTATAAAACAGTGTTAGACAGTCGTAAACAGTCGTAGTCACTTCTGTACTCTTTGAAACCTATGGTATGCGAAGAGCCACAAAGAATGCAATATTCGTACGGAGCTGACGCACTGAAGCTTCGCTTATATTTCCAGGATTGATTGAGGCATTTAAAGCTAATTATAAATTTTTCATATAATGAAAGATAACTAACTATATATTTACACAGATGTGTGTATATTATATGTTATATAAATAAAAACAAAAATCGCAAAATTTATAAAAGACGTGGGAATATAAACGTAGCTTTATAGCGCGTTTTCATTCACAATAATAGAAACTTGACACTGTTGGCAACATTGTCCAAATATAAAATATCATACTATGGTCGCAACCTTGTTTACACATCTCAGTGAATTTTCAGTTGTTGATTTGCTCAATTAAAGAAGAACATAATTATGGCCGCAAAACGATTGTTTGCTGTAAATTTCGAAGTTTTTGGATTAGTTCAAGGTGTGTTTTTCAGGTATTTATCATAATCACGATTGCATCTCTGCTATTTTTAAAACTGATTTGATTATGATTAGAAATTAACTTATAATAATTGTAAGCGGCTGTCACGTAATTTATTTTTGTGTTTGTAGAATTATTATTGAAATAAAACTGATGTCCAGCAGCTAAATATTCATTAGATTTGTTATGAAATCGTTGAATACCATAGAAATGATTACCGTGACGATGATGATTATGATCCATCCAGTTGTTTGTTGATATTGGTTGACATTTACTGCAAAAAAGTCACAACTACCGATTTTATTTTGCTGCTCACAGTGACGCAGTTTTGTTTTTATGAGAAATAGAAGCAAAGTTGTATTGAACAATTTATTACAGCAACGGTATGAACAGTAAATAAAGAACAATTATTTATGAAAACTGTATAAAAGTAACATATTAAGCAACTTATGGTTATTAACAAGATCAGTAGGTGCAAAACAATAGGAAACGCATATATGACGACGCTAGATGTGCAGCAGAGAAATGTCGTTGATTATACACTTATAGTGACATAGTCATTTAGTTTTAAGGCATCCGCAGCGGAGTTAAACGTAAGATGAAGCGTGGTGGTCAAGAACACCGCCGACAGAACTCGCAAGTTAATTTGTTGCAACTTGTCCTTAGAACACATTGCCTATGTCCTGGGAAGAACTTAAAGATTCTTGCAGTTATTTGTATCGCCATTGATTCTTTATGGTACTTGAAGTCTGTACTACATTTCCGTACATTAATTAATTGCATTTTGAGGTGATTCTTGAAAATTTTCGAATTTTTCTATCCAACATTTTCCTATTGCTTATTAGCTACTATTCAAATTCTGAAAGGGCATTATTTTCTTTTCTAATTCAATAAATGATTACAAACACTTTATTTACTTTATCTTTACTAAAAATCCTTTCATGCAATGGCCTCTAAGCAAACCAATTATTTATCTATATTTTCAGGAAACATACTGTGCAGCGGGCAAAAAGCTTGGGCTTGAAAGGATGGTGCATGAATACGCCTAATGGAACAGTAAAAGGGCAATTGGAAGGTCCAGAAAGGGAAATAAACGAGATGTAAGTGATTTTACTAAATCCTGCAAATCAATGAATTTAAATAATTTTCTTTATTAGGAAAGTTTGGTTAGAAACTAAAGGTAGTCCTAGTTCGCGGATCGATAAGGCTGTTTTTAGTGATATGAAATCGATAGAAAAATATTCATTTACCGATTTTGAAGTTAGACATTAAGGGATTATATGCTGCCTGAACGAACAACAAGTTTGATTTTCTAATTATGTTAAGATTACTTTAATATAAAGAAGAAAATTAATTATTAAATATTTATTCATTTATTTATTTATTTATTATTATTATTATTAACTATATAAAGCGCATTTAAACGGGAAATGAAAATAATTTATGATGACGACGATTAACAAAAATGTTTTCTTCTTCAGCTTTAAATTGGTTATTATTTTTTAAACTATTAAGTAATATGAGGAGGACAAATTGCATGTAAAAATACTATGATAGAGTGAAGTTATTAAACTCTGAAAATGTAGAATGTTGATGATTATTCACATTTGGCTAAGTTTTTGGCAGCTTTGAAGGTATTATGCATCAACATAGCAACAGTCATTGGGCCGACGCCTCCCGGCACGGGAGTTATCCATCCGGCTACTTGGCGTACCTCTGTGATTGTAGAAAAATAGTGTAGCGTAATTTTTAATTGTGTACAACACAAGGCGTTCACTTACCTTCAAAGTCTACATCGCCCACTAGTTTAGCTTTGCCTGTATTAGGATCTGTTATACGAGTTATTCCCACATCTATGACACAGGCGCCAGGCTTAACCATTTCCTTAGTTATCAGACCGGGTACACCTGTAGCAGTTATTATAATATCAGCCATGGAACAGTACTTGGCCAGCTCTTTAGGCGGCGTAAAACGATGACAAATAGTTATAGTAGCGTCTAAACCTTTTGTTTCATTGCGTCCATCCGCATGCATTAGCATTGCAATAGGCATACCCACGTTTTTGGAACGCCCTACTACAACTGCATTTTTGCCAAATGTTTCGATATTACTGCGCTTCATCAATTCAATGACACCAAGCGGCGTGGCCGGAATCAATGAGTCCATATCAAGAGACATACGTCCCACGTTGTAGACACTAAAACCGTCGACATCCTTTTCGCGAGCGACCGCGTTACAAACGTTACGCTCATTGATATGCTCAGGAACTGGCAGCTGCACTAAAATGCCGTCTACATTTGGATCATTATTTAATTCATCAATTACATCCAATAATTCTTTCTCGCTAATATCGGCCGGTAAACTCTTGGTGCAACTTGTTATGCCCACCGTGGTAGCTGTTTTCATTTTATTGTTTACATATATTTGACTTGCCGGGTCCTCACCTACCAGAATGGCCGTGAGATGGGGGGTGCGATTGCCTTTCTTAACGAATTCTTCAATGTCCCTGCGTATTTCTTCACCAATCTGGGCAGCAACGGCTTTTCCATCGATAATTTCCGCCATACTAAGGAAAGAAATTGTTTTGAGTATTAATTTCGAAGGAGACTTGAATGGCGGTTTAATTTAAAATCACTTCATACTATAATTCGATGTTAATCGATCTTTAAAATTTTCAAGATTTTATGCATAGCTTGGCATTACGTAGTTTGTTAAAGATTTCACTTTTGTTTGCATAACGGATATTAAGAAATCGGTTAAAAATCGTTACGGAACATTTTATTCAATTTTCCCTCGAATACTGCCACGCTAATCATCAATCCAATTCTTTAATAGGACTAGTCATTTTTTCAATGTTCCCATCCAGTCGTCCTGAAGTCACATTTCAGATTTGTCCACTTCATGATAACAATTAAGGCACTGATGCCTTGTGCGGAATTTACCTTTTCGAGACGACTCTGCAGCACCTAAATTGCAGTTACTTCTCGACACAAGCAAAATAGGCGGACCACCTGGTATAACGGACAAGTGTTTATCCTAATCTCCTACAACACCATCTACCTAACGCAATATTATTGTATTGTGACCAGAAATACAGAGCTCTTTGTTTCACTACATTTTCCTCTATATCCTACTCGCTTCTTAAACGTGCTGCTTGCCTTCGAAAATCTCCTTTATTTTTTAAGCCAATCTCCCCCTAACAAAATCTCTTTCTGCTGATCATCATCATGCGTGCTACCATGTACCATGGAAAATTCCATCTAAACAAATGTAAAGCCTAATCAATCGTGGCTACCAGCACCACCTCTACCACACTTTCATCGTCAAAGGACCGTTCAGTTCGTTCACGACGACATACTGGCGGCGCATCAAATTTTTTGAATAGCATTACCTTGAGAATGATTCATGCAAGAAAATGTTTACTTTCATTTTATTCACTATTATTATTTATATATATACGGGACATCCCCTAAATAACACGCTAAACACATATGCACGTAGGCATGTATACGAACGTGACTACAGGTAACAGACTTTACTCTCCTTTAGAAGAGTAATGAAATCAATCCGCAAACGTAAATGTTATAGAAATAATTTGTATAAATAATAATAAATTTAATTGAGATTGTGCTTTTTTACATTTTTACTCTTCTTCTTCTTGTTCCTCTTTTTGCTTAGTTCTTCATTTAAAAGGTAAATCTGTTAACAGGAATTGTTGGTCGGTTTAACAGACAATGGCCAGTCCAGATATGATATCAAGGAATATTTCTCTTTTTCTTCCTCTTCTTTTACTTGCATGACAAATTTTTATTATAATTTCAAATTAAGTTAAACGTAGAGTATAATAACTTTAAAGATTTAGGAAACGTAGAGAATGTATGGGATTTTAATGATTATTATATTAATGCACTATGTATGTAGATAATAGACATTGCCCGCCTGTAGCGGCTTCGCTGGAAAATAACAAAGCCTAAGTCGAGCAGAAAGCTGAAGAGGCCGAGCCATTTGGCTGTAAGTTTGTCCGCTGTCTGATTTACTTAGAGAGAGATTATCATTTTAAAATTGACGAACATCGTCGTCCGTCCACATATTCACATTATAAAATTGTTTAATACACTCTTGTGTATGCCCGCCTTCTCCCAAATTCAAATTCTGTGAATCAATTCATGAAGAAAACCGCAGCCAGCATCGCCCTAATAGGGAAGATGGGAAATACCTTTATGTATAATAAACAATTTCCTTCCCCTTCTCTCGCTTAACGCTACTGGACTGCAAGAAAGCTTGTCAACAAAATTCAGCGAAATTGAGTCTGACGCCTGTATGTCTGTGTGTGTCTGGCAACAAGTAATAGATAGGTAAAAGGTAAATGTAAATCCCCAGCTATATATATATATATATATATGTAAACGCTTGTATAATTCTACGATAATTTAATGCGTTGCAATTACTCTTACTCCTTACCCTAACATAATAGTGCTTTGATGTTGTGAAATAATAATAATACTATGGGAGGATGGGATAGGGGGAAGAGTAAGTATTTTATTTCAATATTATTGATTTGTTTTTCATAATGATAATAATTAAGCAAATGTCTACACATGCAGGCATGAGAAGCCTAATTAGCTAAATTTCACAATTTCGCTTATCTTTATGAAGAAGTTCTTATGATATCTAAAAGAGTTTTATCTAATTCGTCTAAAGCTAAACTGAAGAGCTGTAAATCGATATCATCGATGTGACGTTTAAGCCAGTTGAGGACACCTTCAGCACTTTTGAAAAAATCATATTGAATATCTAATAGTCGGGCAAGTATCTTCCATTTATCCGCTTTGTTCATAATTAGAGATAATTTCTGAAAAGTGTTTGCATTATTGAGAGCTATCTTTAAAGTGCATTTGTCCAGAGATTCTTCGATTTTAATTTCATTTGTTTGTAGCATAGGCTCGTCGTCATTCTCGTCGTCCTCATCATCGGTTGATGATGATGTTGCCTCTTCTTCTTTGATAACAAGTTTCCGATCGTATTCTTCCTCTCTTTCGTTGACCATTTCTTTGATTGCGCTCGTTACGACGCTCATCTCGTCCTCTATATAATGATTTTGAAGTGCATTCAAAATCTGTTGTCCCGATTTACTACCAATAGATAATTCCTTAGCCAAATCGTAAGGTGTGTAACCGGCTGCATTCTGGGCCTTCAATATTGACACTTTATTTTGCGTTTCTAATATAATTTCAACTAACGGTAAATGCTGTTGTTGCACAACCATGTGCAAAGCATTCCCGCCATCCTTATTATTGGCAACGGCGGCTATGGTTCTATCATGCCTAAGCATTTTAATTGCCATCTCGTAGTTATTATCACGTATGGCCAGATGGAGAGGAGTGAAACCGTCATCGTTTAAAATGTTCAATTGTAAAGTGATATTGGCATTGATGAAACTTTCCAGACATTTCGAGTATTTTTCACGCACAGCTATATGTATCGGTGTATTGCCTTGATTATCTTGCAAATTTGCAAGGCAACCTAAAGTTATCAAAGGTCGTATATACTGAGCCCGATTGTATAGACAGGCGTAATGTAATGCCGTTTGTCCGTTACTATTTAGTAGAGTGTTTAATAATTTTTGGATATCGAAATACGTTAAAATATGGCATAACTGCATGGCCGATTTGTTATTATCGGCGAGGACAACTTCATGCATTATGGAATCGCCGTTATCGCTATTATCCAAATGTTCATTGAAAATTTTTGTTATTTGCTCGGCTGCGGAATGCTTAACGGTCTCGTTGGCAATAGGTTTCTCATTACGTACATCCACATATATTTTCGATATACGTTGCAAATAGGGTGACAAAGTGCTCGTTGTTGGTTGATTAATGTCAGGCGCGTGTGAATAATTGTCCATTGTCTTCTTTTCTATCAATTTTTTTTTGTAATGCATAATTTTTGATCGTTCGCCATCGCCGCCGCCACCACCATCCGTTTCCAGGTGGCCACCGCCATCAAGGGTCTGAATTAAATCACTTAAATTCATATCATCCGAATAACTTGAAAGTTTCTTCTTTAAATCATTGTCTTGCAAAAGACGTTCAAGCTCTTCCATCATCTCAGCTGATGTCAAGACTTTAGATTGCTCGTGTACGGTCTTGGGCAAATCACCTGAACTAATATTGCTATTACTTCGGCTCGAAGTTGTTGAACAAGTGCGTTTACGTTTCCTTGAAATTACCGCATCGCGCGGCTTGTAACGAAACGTTACCGGAGGAAAACTGCGTTCATCGTCCGATGGTCGCACCAGTTCAATGAAAACCTCTACCGAACGATCGATATCGCGATCTTTGTAAGGCGGCGTTTTGCAAACAATCGCATATTGATGATGCACATCGGATTCGCGAAATTGAGCAAACGCCTCCCAAATTTCACCGTCGTCGTCGTTCATTTCATAAAAACGAACTTTTATATTTTTTTTGCTAACCTTCTCTACCAATAATATGAGATCTTCATTACCAAGTACGCTGCCTGTGCAGATACTTAAACGTGTAATACGCAAATCTCCGGTCTGAGCCGATTTACGATTGTTGATAAGGCGCGAATAAACGGGGGCAGCAATTGGCACGTACCTACAATTCTCTTCCACCCGGAACGCTTCATAGCAAAGTCGCACCTAATGTCCATGAAGTTATTTATTAAAAGGAATCATTCTCGTTTATTCTCCGCTTTCTTGCTTACCTGATTTAAATTCATATCTTTAGCCTCCTTTTCAGTTTGTTTATGAATTTCTTGTTCCTCCTTCGTAGTTAATTCGCGACCGCCTAATTCAAATATCAAGCGGCGTCGTTTCTTTTTCAATAATTCGCCCATAATGAATTTCTTAGCGGTATGAATGATTCCCATATTAGCAAATTTCGCATAATAACCAAGTTCACCAACTTTTACATCGTGGGGATCACAGACGTCGTCGTCATCTTTGCGTATAACAAGCTGATGCGAATGTGGACTTTCTAAATTTGCTTGGAACAAACTGCAACGAATTATTGCTGGACCTTTGTAATCAACTAAACGCACTTCCGGAAATGTTTTTGGATTCCTTTGCGAGTTAGCTCCATTCAACGAGCCATGCGTTCCATGCATTTCGGATATATATCGAAATCGGAATTTTTCCATTGGCTCTTCAGTAATTTCCAATCGGGCTTCATATTTCATTTTGTCATTAAAGTCGCCGCCATGATTGCCCGCATGCGACATTTGCCCAAATTGTGATTGCGTATTGTAGGGCTGAGTAAAAGCTATCGGTTGCTGTTGTTCGTACTGAGGCATTGAGTGAGACGACATTACATTAAGTGTGGAAAACTCGGCTGGCAAAGCGGATGCAGGCGATTGTGCTGGTGAATAACCCGAAGCAGGGGAATTCCATGGACCTGTTGAATATCCGCTTGTGCTTGTATTTGAAGATTCGCTTCTATATGGTACTCTCTCCATTGTGTCCATATCAACAATGTCCTTTTCACCATAATATTCGTTTATCATATTTGACGTTTCAACAAAAAAAAAAAAAACATATATATATGCTCTGTATATATGCGTTATTCTCTTGCCTCTTTCCACCACTTTTTACAGTAGTAAAATTTTGTTAAAACGATTGTAAAATTCTCTCTATACACTTTTATATATATAGCACTGCGTAATTAACTCTTTTCACTTTCTTCTTCTTCTGGTCATCAGACATCAAGCATTGTAGTGTTGATTTTTCCTTCCAACTTCGGTTATCGTGTGAATGCTGCCTTCGTGTTGTTGATATTGAAGTAGGTATTTCCCCGTACTGCTTGTAATATATGTAATTAACACGTTTTCAAGTATATAATGCTCAATTGCTATGCGTTTGACTTTAATTAGAGGATGAGTCAGCGATTTCTTTTTATTTTTATTTCCTTTCCCTTTTATCCACCTTAACACAATTTAGTTTTCTTTTTAAGTAAATTTAAATAATCTCTTTGTAGAGAGCAAAAAAAAAGAAGAAAAATTAACCTTAAAAATCAAATGATACTCCAGCGTTATGTATATATTTTTCGGTTAGATCACGTTTAGCGCAGCAATACGAATGATTGATGAGAGAGGTGAAAATCTCTACACAAGCGTTTGTGTAAAGAACATTTTTGAAAACTTTTAATACAAACAGGTTATGATAACTGGGAACCCCAAGAAAAGCTCTTAAAAAGCTTCACATATACACCACAACACTATTTTACACGGCTGATTTATTACGCAGAAAATCCTAATATTTTAACAGTTACAAAAAAACAAAAAAAATTCTACGTTCACTTTCAACAAAATGCAAAGGGGAAGATGCGAGAAGGTAGTCCATCTGTCACGCAGTATGTATTAATGAAAATAAATATATTAAATATCAAAATTCATTCTAATATAATATATGGAGTGGAAAAACTGTACTAGATGCGTATGTATATTAATCTAAATATCTTCTTTCAATTGCACTCACACACATAGGCAACAAATTGTTCACATGTTTCTTGGAAAATTATTTAGCATTGGCATGTAGTGTGATAGACAATAAATAATTAACTTTATATAATAAAGTCGGGGAGAGGGCAAGTTTTTAACATAGGTAAACACTATTATAAATCCATAATGGCTACTGCGGACGATGCAAAAGAATTCATAGACGTAATTAGGAAAGGAAAATTTCCAGCCATTGCTTAATAAACGATATTTATTTACCCGATATTTGCGAAATAGAAAACTTCTTCTTTTGCGAATTGCAAATAAATAATAAATGATTTGCAGAGTCGAGTAAAAAAGTTCAAAGTGAACATTAAGTTCGTTCTTTGACCTTTAGCAAGGTTGGCGGAAATGTTCTTTCTCAAATGTCAATTGTGTTTACGTTCGCCTTTTCCCTATATATAGTGTTTTGACAATCATCGGCATCTGATTCAGCCCATGTTCCAAACAAACAAAAGCTTAAGTAAATAAGTTTCAAGGTTAAGCCAGGAAAATTTGAACGACTTCGAGAACTTTAGGTTTAGCTAAGTGTTAAGTTTAATTTGATTGCTATGAAACGGATCAAATCCCTTTCCATTTTGCTCTAACACGAACGAACACTGAAATTATGATTTTAATAGACATATTTAGCTCTTTGTTTGTGCTGTTGTTCTGCTAAAATTTAGAAAAACATTACATTTTTACTAAAATACAATTTAAATTAAAGCCGAAGAAATAAAAAAAGGTTTCAATCTTTCTACCTCACCTCGCTCCGTTTGAGTAACTCGTAAATTTGCCTACGCCTTTATTACAACTCTGTATGTTTTCTTTTTTCTCTTTTCTGCAACTACATACATCATGTGTTTATTCTCGATAAAAAAAAATAAAAAAAATTTATGAAAAAAATGAAAAGCACATATGTTTATATGCTTTCACGACCAGTTATAATATTCTAATCTTTCATCATTTCCAAGGAATAATATTTCTGCAAACAAACCTGTGCGTGCTGTTGCAACTAAACCGAATATTGATATCGACAGATGTTTTAAAAGCAATATAATTTAATGCACGTTTACGAAATATTGTTTTAATTAAGCAAAGCATAATTCCGAGTTTATTTTTTCAATATATTTCTTTCAAGTTAATTTTACACTGCAGACATTTCACTTTATCCATATCTGGACATGTAAGTGCACGTAAATGCAGAAAAAAATTGTCAATCACATCGTTTGAATTCAATCAGAGTTATTTATGTGAGATAATTTATATTTTTCAGTAATTTCAAGAATTTCCGAATTTTTGCAAACTTCATGATTAATATTTACCTCGTATGTTTAAAAAAAAAAGGGGGAAAAAAATGTAAAAAAAATTACTATTTCACTTATATTATAAGCGCACACTAAACTTCACCGCGATAGAAAGACGTTCAAATTGAAAAACACGATCGCATGGATATGGATACGATAATCTAAACTTTTCAGTAAATAGAAGCGAAACACATGGAAATTTGTATGTAAAAGTAAAAGTGTTTACTTGAATTTTTTTTTTTCTTTTTTGATTTATTCAGGTGGGTTGATTAGGCCTATATACTACTTCTTCGCACTTCAGGCATCAATAATTTACTTGACCTATTAATTAAGGAAAATCATTGTCAATATTTATTGAAAGATGAGTTTCTTTGCTTTTTTTTTTGTTTTTTGTTTGTTTTTTAAGGAAATTGTTTGATCGACTTTTCTTATCGAAATCAAAGTAGAATTTATCGTAAAAGAGAAGAGGAGAGGATAAAAGAGGAAACGCTTAACATATGAATACACTGTAAAATTTAATTGAACACGTGCGCAAGTTCAATTTGATAGTGAACCCTCGTGAATAGAGAGGGGAAATAAAATTTCAACTTTGAAGGAAAAGGTCATGATTTTGTACAAATTTATTATCAAATAACGATTTGTTTTTATTCTAAATATTCCTTTTCATACACTATAAGCCGTATTTACTGATAACGAAGATTAATCATATTATTGTTATTATTTATTTACTTTTTTTTTTCTTTTTGGGAAAAAACATTCTATCACAGAAGCAAAAATTTATAGTCGGGAGACTAAGGGATTAGGTTCTGCAGGCATTTCAGATTGACTTAGGGAGATTATATTGACGTCATTTTGCGACTGCAGTCATTATTTTGATGACTGTGTAGATTTATTGACAAACAAAGATAATGTAACAACAGCATTATTAACATATATTTAAATAATAAACATTTTAATGGGTCATCGGGGTCGCAGCTCATTATGGATTCAAAATTTTTGTAAAAAGGAAGCAAAAGATAGTAAACACACTTTACTTGTCTATTTAAGACAAACCTTATCTTAAAAAAAAAAAATTGTTTTGGCTAATAGCTCCGAATGACACTCAAAAGTGCTCGATCGACTGGGAAAGTGATCCTACACCAATTGCCGTAGAAGGGTATGTTAAATTTGTGCGGATGTACGCAAGATCCGCAAAATCAATCTAAGTTTATTTGTCCGTCAAACTATTTGCTTTGTTTTATTTGTTCACCCTACGTGTCGCTATTTTTGAGATATTTTGATGAAATTTGGACCGCTTTTTCGATCACTCCCTATATGAAGCCTTATTTTGAAAAGTCGTTTTATGAATGACTGTATTAAGCGTAGTGGTGTGGGGCCCCAGCATTTAATGCTGTTCCGCGTCTTATCACAATGTTTGCTTGCGGAAACCTGCCAGTAGAAATTAAAGCTGGAGGATAGTGAATAGTTTAAGTTAAAAGTGAAAATCTTAGGCACGATTTGAAATCTCTCTACATTTGGTCTATGTGAAAATCTAGAACAAATAGAAAGAATGCCGTAATATTGTCAATGAATTTAATTATTGAACGGTTTTTTGGTTTAATTTGAAAAACATTTGCATTGGGAAACACCTGTGAAAAGACCGTGAAAACACGTGTGAACCGCCCTAGGCCGCAGCCGTCGTAAATGATTTCATTAATCCTTTGATTCCATTTTATATTCTAATTTTGGTCTGAGATACGCGGTCCAAATGATTAAAAACATATTTCTTGCATAGTAGCAAAAAGCCTACGCTCTTTATTATTTCTTCTAATACATCGGATATACTTTCTAGTGCCGTACGGTTTGCAAATCTTTTATAAAAAATGTTATTTTTTTGGCGATATATTACGAAAATGTACTCTCGATCGCACGATTACACCGCATGGGATTCGTGAATGAAAATCTGTCTTTTGACTGAATTTGAAATGCTATGATAAGTCTCAACTTCACTCTCTATTTTTTATAAAAATTTTTATGAAAATTGTTTTTAGAGGTCAATCAAACTTTAGAAATTTATCAAATTTCTAATACTAATACTGATTGGTTTGGATAAGAAATATTGCATTTCCACCTTAACTCAATATCTAAAAAAACAAACAAAAAAAAAATGTTTTATTTTTATTTTTACATTTATCTCTGATTGTAATGGAAATAGAAATTAGCAATTTTGGATTTTGAAAATCTTAAGATTTCGCATTTGTTATCTCTCTTCTTTCAAATCTTTAATCGTTGGTCGTGTTTTTGTGTCGTTCTTTTTTTTTTTTTTTAAATAAACATTTAATCTTTGTTGATAAATAAAGATGCAATTAAATAAAAGTTTTTCAAGTTTTCTTAACTATAACTTTATTATTAATCACATTAAGTACTTACCTTGTAACGTAACGCATTTTGTTGCTGTTTTTTTTTATAAACTGTAATATTTTTCACTTATACTCGGTTAAAAAAACACTTGTACTTCAAAACACTTACTAATTTATTCTTTATGGCAGATAGGACTTTTTTAACTTAATTATTTAATATTTCCTTTCAAAAACTAAAATGCTTATTAACAATTATGATTAACGTTAGCGACTTTTATAGCAAATTTTTAAGTATCAATCAGCTTTGCTTTATTAAGTATTAGGTATTAAACCTCAAATAGAAAACAATAAAGAGAAGCATACAAGCAAGAATGAGTAAATTGAACTTTTTGAGTTTAGTTTATATTTATTAGTTTTTATAAAGTCTTATGATTGCATTAGTCAATCACGTATCGGGTCGTAGCGAGCACGTGGCCAACAAATAATAATTAATCGTACATCTTCAATAAGGCAACTGAAACGAAACTAACGTAATTATACCGAAAACGGAAAAAGTTCATCTATCAAATTTTTTTCACCAAAGCAATTTTAACTTTACGTTCAGCGCTAAAAGAAATACAGGTATTTTTACCTGGCAACAATAAATGTGATTTTTTTTTTTGAACTCTACTCAGTAAACGATGTGTTGTTAATTTGTTGACCCGCAGAAGAAGAAGAATAACTATGAAAATTTAAGACCCAATAGTAGTGGATGGTTTTTCTATCATAATAGGCTTGTTTACTGCAATTTGCGCAGTTCGCAAGACTTAGAATCAATGGTAGGCTCCACTCCAAATACCATTCATTCTTTCCGATACACAAAAGCTGTTAACAATTAAAAATCCTTTAAAATTACAAATTTAACAAAAAGTCTAGAGTACATTGATTAATTCTAATAATTAAAATCCTTTTCCGATTCCCTGACGCATCCCACAACAAGAAACCATACAAAATGAAAAATGCATCCAAAATACACAATGGCAGGAGTGATTCGTATTTTTTGGCAAAACTAAACTAAAACACCAATACCTCTGTACTAGTAGACTAAGGAATCGGAAGCTTCACAATAAATATCAGAACGTACAAATATTCTTTTGCAACCGTACGCATGGTCAACCGGGCTACGGTGATCATCATAACACAGATTCTTTCATACGTGTTGCTTCGACAGAGCTGAGTTCGTCATTAGTAGATAGTATATACAAGATAAGTTATGTACGGGATGAAAGTGATGGATCATGCTCAATTGTAAACTTGAATTATAGCAATCAATTAAGCACAACATTTATCGGACAGGTGCGATAATGATATTTTTTGAAGCAATCAAACTCTTCAATATATTCTCTGCAAGTAATATCTAATTTAATATTTATTGTTTTAGTTCGGAATTGTTTTCTAAATGACTTTTCACGTGTTGCTCTAGGCGAGATGCAGAAGTTAAGATCTGCCCGCATAAAGGACACTTCCAATCTTTCAAATTGTCATCTCGTCCCTGAGCTGTATTCACACGTTGATGATACGTAGGGAGAAGGTTGTACCTGCCAGCGTATTGAAAAACAAACACAATGGTAACTTTGCGAAATAAAAACTCGTTTTTTTATATACTCACGCATGCATGATCGAGATTGTTTATATTATTGCCTTAAGTAAAGTAAATTCGGTCATGAAATTATCAACTAGCTGCTTATCTAAAGTGCTTTTAGCTCTTTCGTATAAGTGCGCCATATTTTTCGGGTCCCCTTGGTCACGTTCAAATTTAATATAATCAATCCACACTTGGGAATTAGTTTTACCAAAGTAATGTGTAGCGTTTTCATAGCATTTCCGCCATCTGGACTTGTCGACCCGAAACTATATAGATATATGTAGATATATAAATAAATTAGAAATACATATGCATATTTAGTAGCGTTACAATATACTTTCAACGTACCACTGACAAGGCTTTACTCTCGACGTCGGCCATTTTTCGATGCAATTCTAAACAAGGAGGCGGCATTTTACTTAATTCGTCATATTCTCTTCGAGTCCTATCCAAGGTCGACGTGGCAGATATATATTCTAAATAATCTCCTCTGAATGGAGCAAACTCTAAACTTAATTGCATGGCGGCATCCTTGAAAAACTTTAAAAACTTCTCGTTAGCCTCGCTAGGACGAGTTTTAAAGAAAGTAATGGCCATACGCCAAAGTGATACAGAAGTTGCAGGTTCCAATTGATCTTTGGCTTTACGAAATATTTCTAGAAACTTTTTATCATTATTCTCAGTCATATACACAACCATCCACATTTCATAGTACAGCAAAGTTTTCTTCAAATGTGTTGCTTCTGTTAACATTTTGGTAGCGTTTTCTACTCCTTTAGCGCCTTTTAATAACATTTTTATGCAAGCATAGTAATGATCCTCGTTCATAAGTTTGAAGGTGTGCCCTTCTTTGAATGCAATTGCCAGGCATTTCCGCTTTAAAATAGGTTGATTTGTTAGATCTTGATTTAATTTTAGCATGGCATTGATGAAGTTTGAAAACATTGTGGCTGTCGGTACAGTGCGAACGCCCACTTGATAAACGTGCACACATAGCTCGATGCGCCGTTTTAAAGTACGTACTTGCCATATGGATTTTCCTTTGGGGAACAATTTGTCTTCTCTATCTTCGCTTGTTTGGCTTTTTTCAGCGTCACCAGTTGCAAGGATTGGCTTTTGTGGAATATTTTCTTCTATTAGTATTGATGATTTCAAAGACGTGGACTTTAAGTCAATCATACTAAGCCCCTGTAGTTCTCTTTGTGCCAAGGCGTCCCAAACAGACTCTTCACGAGAGAAATTGATCATCAAATCATCGATTATTTCTTTTTGTAGAGACGCGGTTATATTAACATACTGTTCTCCTTCGCAGCCTTTCAACAATTTCATAAAATAGAAAACATTGGAAATCTTTGTCTTGCTATTACGATAAACCAAGGCAGCTCTTTCCAATCCTAGTTCCTGCTCACTAGGAGTTGTTTTCGATGTTGGGGTGCAACTCATTTTCGATGCCTCTTTAAGGAGTATAATGAAGAAGGTAATATTCAAAGCCTCCGAATCGGGATGTCTTTGAAGGGCACGGAAAAATATCTCCTTAACCTTTTGTATATTACCGACGTTTTCATGGACCCAAATGCCAGCATTGCACCATACCGTTGGTTTATCGCCATGGTACTGTGCAAAATACGAAACTTTAAATAAAATCTCTACCATGCCTTGTATTGGTAACTTACCGCTAACATTTTCTCATATATACCTGTTACTTCATGCGGTATGGACTTTTTCGAAAACATTATAAAATTATCCCATAGTCTTTCTTCATTAGGACAAAACCGTAATCCTTCCCGGTAGAGTTTTATAATACGTGTAACAATCGAATGCTTCAATTCACTCAAATTTTGTCCTTGACTTCTTTCTTTTTCCGTTATCCATTTATGTATTAATTTCTCATGGCGTATAAAATCCGCATAGTCTGCCACGGATCTTTGACTCTGAAATATCTTGTTCAGCAAGTTCTCACGTTTGCGTTTTGTTTCACGTATTTGATCGTCCGGGCAAATACCCAATGTTTTCATTTGCTCATATTCGGGCAAAAGCCTTTCACGAATTTCTTCAACAAATTCAGCCATTTTTTACCCTTTTTAATTAATATTTTGTTTTTAAATGTTGGCTTTAAAGGGACCAAACCAATTTGTGGCTAGTATGTTGAGATAATAAGCAATAGTAATTATTAGCAGGAAATGTATATAAAACACAAAAAAAAACTGCGGCCGATATGTTGAGTGTAATTGTAGTTTCTTCTTCTTTTTCTTTTATTTCACAATCAAAAATTCACTGACATGTGTAAAATCGTAGATTGTTGAGTTGTTGAAAGTGATGTGAAATCAGTGTTGCAAACTTTAGCTGAAAAAAAAAGAAAAATGTTATAGAGACAAATTGTGATTGAACGTAAAAAATGTGGAAAAAATAAATTTATCATGAATTAAAAAGATAAATTCGCTTTTCTAATAAAGTAACTTAGTTCCTTGAGATAACGTACATTTTTTGCTGCAAAAATATCGAGGAGGCTATCGTATAACTTGAAAACGCTAGAAGAACTTCTAATACTGCGCTTCTTCTTCTAAAGGTGCTCAGCAGGCTCGCTAATATGATAAATTTCACAAATAGCACATCGCATAGCATGAACCATTTTTAAATATACTTTATCATAAACGTGACCACTCATGAGTGTATAAGGAATTTTTATTTCGTAGGCACACTCGAAACACGCGCCACAATGCCAGCTCGTTAAATGTGGTCGCAAAGAGAAAGATTTGCTAGCAAATTTGCAAAAAGGTTTAACTATTTAATTCTGTCTTATTTCACCATTTCAATTGGAAGAGTTTCTTGTTATATTTGGCGTAATATTTTAAAGTAAAATGCAGCGCGACATAAACCGGATTAGGGAGGAATTTAGAGCAAAATAATTGCAATGCACGTATTATTAATAATTTAATTTTTGTTATTTATTTTTTTTTTTTCAGGATATTTTTGTTATAGAATAGTAGTTTTAAGTTTGAAATTTCTATTACACCCATTTAAAGGCAATAAAGACACATTTACGACTGTTTAGTAGGGTTTGTGTAATTCCTAATTCCTATATTATTTTGAAGTGCTTAATACGATTTAAGACAGTTTAATAGGGTTTGTGTGTAAATCCTATATTATTTGGAAGGGTTTAATAGGATTTAAGAATGTTTTATAGGACGTGTTTTGTTAAACTAAGCAATGCGGCTCATCAAAGTGACTTTAGTTTCCATGCCATTTGGGCATGCCAAAATAATTCCATAATTTGAATCAAAACAAACAAATGGCATCACTTCTTTTCCAACTATTTTGTTTACTTTTTTGCTATTTCTTTTAACCCATTAAAATTTTCTTTCATATTTCTTGAGTTTTAGTAATCAGAAAAAAAGAAAAAACTCTGGCCACCTCACTACCATTACGAAAAAGGGCTTAACATTTCGTTCATCTGAGAAAATAACAAAAAGGAATTTGTAAAAATTTGCGAGCAATACATTTGTGTGTTAAAATTTGTTTATTTAATAAAAAACTATACAATTATGGAGTCTTGCTCTGGTGAGCATGTGTTACCGCAGCAGCAACAACCAAGCCATCCTGTGAACACAATTGGTTTTATAACTCAACCTGTACCAAGTTCGGAATACCAAATGCCTACTACACATTGGAGCATCGAAGCAATGCCTTGGAAAATGCCACCACTTACTGAACAAGAAGGAAAAGTCATGAAATTTACCGCCTCATGCGGTGAAAGCTTTAGAAGGAATACTTTGCGGAGCGTTCTATTAAATCACAAACGTAAATCAGATCTAAACATGTTACCACCAATGTAAGTAAATGCGCCCTGATAAAAATTGAAAGATATTTCTTCGATTTTCTTACATGATATAGGCCTGCAAAGCAATTTATATCGGAGGAAAAATTTACTGCCCATTTTAATGGCTTACACATATCCAGCGATTACATACAACATAGTAGTTCGGGCGATGCTGCTTCTATTACTTCAACCGCGGTCACTGGCAAAAATTTTACAAATCTCACCTATGCTGACTACCAGATAACAGCGAAAGAGTTGGAAGAGAAACTTCGAAATGTTAGTCGCATTACATTGTGTGAGGAATTGAAAAAATTTCAGGAGCAACAAAAAAAGACTGCTTACTTGCCCGAGGCATTATTTAATCGTATTGAGAAACCTTGCACGGCTTTAGTGTTATGGCAACCACCGCCTGAATCAATACTGAATTTGCTTAAGGATCAAACCACAAATAAAAATAAAAATGTTCCGGAAGAGTTAAAAGCAAATGATATCGAAATAACTGACGAAGATTCAATTGAATTGCCTCCTGAAGAGTCAGTTGAAATAGATGATTTTATCGATAATAATAACACATGTAATGTGGATTTTAATGTAAGGCTTGATGGTATGGAAGAAGAAGATTTGTAATATAGAATTTGTAGTTTTAGTTACTTTTAAATATATAACATTCGAATACGAATTTTATGACACTTGAGTTTTATTCAATTACCATTTATTTAATGTGATTTTGTTACTTTTTTATAATAAATAAATCTATTCTTTCATATTTTATTCCTCCGAATTGAGCGTGTTGTCCTTTGCTCCCAGTTATGTTCAAATTGATTGGGGGATTTCTGTTCCTTGAATATTTAGAAAATTTGCATTTCATTTCATTCGAATTTTATGACACTTCAGTTTTATTCAATTACCATTTATTTAATGTGATTTTATTACTTTTTTATAATAAATAAATCTATTCTTTCATGTTTTATTCCTCCGAATTGAGCGTGTTGTGCTTTGCTCCCAGTTACGTTCAAATTGATTGGGGGATTTCTTTTCCTTGAATATTTAGAAAATTTTCATTTCATTTCATTCTATGCAATAAAAAAAATGCTTGCTCTTCTCTATTAACGCTGTTATACATACATGGATGATTGACAACACATTTA
Organism: Glossina austeni; assembly: GCA_000688735.1. Taxonomy (NCBI): domain Eukaryota; kingdom Metazoa; phylum Arthropoda; class Insecta; order Diptera; family Glossinidae; genus Glossina; species Glossina austeni. The sequence goes on from KK502659.1 coordinate 156,640, forward strand.
AGGCCCGCCATGTTAAAAATATACGCAAAACAAATACTATGTTAAAATCAAATTTCGCTCTTTTTTAACAGCCAATTAGAATCTTATACTCAATAAGAATTTGTATATTAGTTTTAATTATTTAATTCCTTGTTTTTGGATTGTTGAGATTAAATGCACTGAGCCAACACTTGTTTTAATTGTTTGCGAAAACAACTCAGTTGATGCTCTTATTCAGAGAGAGAGAGAGAGTAAAATTTTACTTCTGAGTGTAAAATTTACTTTTTTGTACATTTCTTATGAAAAGTGCTTTTGACTTTGCTGAAAGTAAAATTTTTTATTAGTGTTTTTTGTTAATAAAAATTTATTTTTTTTATATATATTTTAAATACGCATTTTCTAAAAATTCCCGCATTAAGTTAATAATAAAAAATATTTTATTTTTAATAATTATATAAAACTAAATTAAATTAAAGTAATAAAAAAAAAAAATATGTATAATAAAATATATATACATATAAACTAAAATTTCTTATATAAAAATGTAAACTTATTAAAAAAAAAAAAATAAAATTGCAATAAAATAATATAACCTATCAAACCTGCAATAATGCAAACGAATAAAGTTAATAACTTTGAGGATTTAAATACAAAGGAATACAATGTATCTCTATCAACTAAAGTAAATTCCCGCAATTAATCACTTCTTACCACCTGGTTGTATAGTTGTGAAATGGCTTTAACTAATTGAATTGCATTGATTTGAATTTTCGCTAAAACGGTTAAATGCGGATTTCCGGATTTTCCCTTTACAAGATTTATAAAAACATACTCTTTTGTTTACAATGGAGTGAGCACAGAGTTGTTTTCAATAAATATGAAATTTATGATGTTAATGCGAAAAGAATGAATTTAAACAAAATGCATACGTTTTGCTTACATCATTTTCAAGTATATTCTTTATTGGTCGCTTTGGTTTACTAATTTTTTTTTTTTTTTTTAGTATAGTTGCAAACCACTGAAATCTTTTCCCAAGCGTAAAACAAAATATTTGCAGACAGCGTCATCTACATCTCAAAGTTATTTAGAAATTCTCATGTTTTCCCCTTATTTCTTATTCGATCGAAAGCAAAAACAACCACATTGCATTGCTTAGCCAATAGGCTTTAGCTATCACACTTCTCTGTTAAACGATAGATCTGTTCACGCTTCTCTGTTAAAAGATAAATCTGTTTAGGCTTCTCGTTAAACTGACAAAGCAAGATGCGTGGCAATCCCCTGAGTATAAAAACAAAAATCCCTGAATATCTCATCAACAATCAAATGTTAATTTCCAACTAGATTAGATACAAATTTGCGTACGCAAATTCTCCTCTTTTTTGTTTAAAATAATTATAAAACATAATAGGACCGTTAAATACCCCACACTCTCTTCGCTTAATGCAATTATTATGTTTATTATGTTTACGGCGTTTAGTAATGTTCAATGATGTTAACAATCTGTTCATTTGCTTTGCTTGCTTATGCAGACGCAACGTACGCAACGTAACAAAAAAATATCCTCGACCTTAATAATATCCCAGACCAAAAATATCCCCGATAAAGTATTAATCGCGTCTTTTTCTTTCTTTAAATGAAGTAAATTAAGGTGACCAGACGGCCACCTAAATTCTAAATTTGGCACGATATGTATATAATTTTAAAATAATTTTTTCCTTCCATTTCCATAAAAAAATCATTTTATTGCATTTGCCAATACAATAAAAATATATAAATATATGAAAACAAACCTTGAAATCTGGTCACTTTAACTGCATGTATTGCGCGGACATGAGCGAAATAAAAAGAATATGAGTCAAAACGAAAAATTAAAAAAGAGTGCTGTGTGCATGCGACGAAAAACAATGCTTTCAGTGTTTTAATACATGAAACGGGGAAGAGAGAGAGAGTGAGAGAGTGAGAGAGAGAGAGAGAGAGAAAGAGGGAGAGAACGACCATTGTGTGACTGTTGGTATCGGTTGGCTCAGTCAGTGGAAAAGTTTATCCGCGATAAATTGAAAAAGTTTATTGCGAATTTATCCTAAAAGCATATTTTGCCTCCAATAAAAATGAATAAAATAATTTAATAAATTTGTTTAAAAGGTGTGGATGTGGTTTAGCGCAGCTCGCACAAGTTTTTTTTCGTATCAAAAGAATTAACGAAGCAAAAAAAAGTATTGGATATATTTTGTGGAAAACGTCATCCTGAAGAAAAAATATACGAAAATAATTTGTAAAAAAGAACTGCGTTGAAGTTTAAGCAACAATGCTTTACTTATTGCTCCAAATGATTAAATTAGTTACAATTAAAATCCAAGAAAAGATAAACAAAAATAAAATGTGCTCTGTTTGCAAAATAAAATAGATTCAATAGCGTAATCATAAAAAAAAAGCTTAAGACTGAAAATGAAAATCTCGTCATCGTCATCATCGTTGAGTGTTTTAAAAAAGAATGATAATATAGTGTAAGTACAGAGTATAACAAAGCACCTACTAGAAAAAAAGAAAAAAAAAAACTAATTAAAAAAAGCGAAAAAAAACCACAATCACGAAGGGAGAAAAATTTTGAAAAATGATTTTTGTCAATTGTTTTAATTAATGCATAAAATTTTTGTAAAATCGAGTTTATAGATTATTCATTGGAAAACACTAAATAACAAAGATATACTTTATAAGTGTGCGTGACATGGAAAAGTATCAAAAACGTTTTAAATGTAAAACGAAAATCATGCCGCTAATTTCAGAAACAAAAGTCGTTAAAGTGTAGGATTTATGAACGTTCATACATACGTACACACATGTAAATATATACATATATACACATAAGAACATATATAAGTACATACAGATTTATATGCATACATATGGAGTATAGTTCTTTTAGTAGTTTCAAAAGCAATAACAAAAAAAAAGGTATATATGCAAAAAAGAACGAATTGAATCGACGGCATGTAAACGTTAAAATAGACGGGAAAGAAAAATAACTGCTAACAAAATATAAATAAAAATAAATACATTCAGCCGGCCACTGTTAAAAATCGACTGAAAAACTGAGCAAACATGTTCTCAATGACCTGTGAAATAAATTCAAATATATGTATATATATGCATATATAAGTATATAGATAGCTGTAGAGTTAAATGCTCGCATACACTTTTAAGAAGAGTGAGATAAACACCATACCGTACCATCTCTAACGATTCCACATTCCACTATTATATTTATAAAAATATAAATACAAAAGAATATACCATCAAACATACGCGGAGATAGATTTCAGAGAAAGAGAAAAAGCAGTAGTGATGCCATGTATAAAGAAATTTTTCAAAGCTTGCTGTAATTAATTGTGAAATTAAAATTTTTTCAAGTATTTAAACTCGCGAAAATTTAATTACACATTAATTTTCTTAATTACAGAAAAATTATCTTGTATTGTTGGGAAAAATGAAAATGATACCGTTTTGTCTTTTTGTCTATGAAAATGAGTAAAGTACGAAACGACTTGAAAACGAAACAGTTACTTGGTGAAAATGAAATATTCCCACATTTTGCAGGTTCATCGCTCATTTAATTTTTCTCATTGTTACCGATGTGTGGTTAAGTTCAATAAGTTGCAAATCTCTCTTATGTTAAAAAATGATTTACTCTCTCTCTCTCTCTGGCTTAGATACATACGTAGTAGAACACATGGTTTGAAATGAGTGAACTAAACGCTGTAAAAAAAAAAAAAAATGCCAACAAAACGACAGTTTGCTGACAATATTACCGATCGCTTTAGTTAACTAGATGTAGTCGTTGTGTATAGTTCTTGTAGTTCTTTTCGTAATTGTGACTTTTTGACGGAAATCAATTTTATAGTATTTCATTTATAGTGTGTTTTTTTTTTGCTTTAATTGTGAGTATATAGTGTCTTGCTCTCCACTTACGCGAGATTAATAAATATGCGTTTGCTATTTAAGTATTGAGGGAATGAATATACCTATATAGGTTTGTGCGTGTAAAACATCATCAATAATTTATTAACTAATGAGGCAATGGAATTAAGATACTGATAAAGGAAGGCGATAAAAGTTTAAACGTCATTTTTTGCTTTTTTTTTTTTTCTAAAAATTTTTAAAAAATTATAACAACAAACAATGTTTAGTTTGCAATATTTAACTGATAAGAGCATTAAGATAAAATGCTAAAACAAAAATAAATACAGAATTGAAAGTGTGAAAAAACAATAAAGATTCTTATATCTATTTAATAATTTTTAATAATTTGCAGTAATTGTTTTTAACACCTTCCCAAAATTCACGACGACGAACGACAACTTGATTAAAACAAAAAAAAAAGAAAAGTGTTTTTAAAGACTAAAGAAAAATTGAAGTAAATGGCGATGGCCGAAACAAGGGAATCGCCCGGAAAGCAACAACAACAACAGCAGCAGCAGCAGAAAAGCGGACAAAAGCGTCAATTGGTAAGCCCTTTTTCTTGTTTAATGTTGTAATAAACAATTTAAAAAAAATTTATAATTAAAAGCTTTTTAAAACATTTGAAAATTCAAAATATATCTCTTTATTTTTATTTATTCATTTATTTATTTTTCTTAATAATTAATTCTCACATGAAAATGATTGCGTACGCGCATTTAATAATTGCACAGCGTAACATTACAGTTTAATTTATCGTATGTTATTTAATTTTTCACTTATATACTTTTTTACGTATATATAACTATATATACGTGTATATGTGTCCGTCTGTCATACATATACATATGTACGAGTTAAGTGTTGTTTGCGATAAAGTCTCACGCACCACGTCCACGTCCACAACAATTGCGGACACAAGCTCAACTAAACGCCGCACGACAAATTCTTTTCGCTTTTATTGTGATTGTTTTTTTGCATTTTACATCTCTTATATGCTCTCTATTTCGCCTCTTTCGCTCTTTAAAAAAAATTCATTTTCATTTATGTATTTTACCCAGTAGATTATAGCGCTATTAAGTATATGGCATAATATTTTCTTTCTCTCATACAAAAAAATTTATATAATATATCATAAATGATTTGACGTTAATTAACCATTTTTTTTTTTTTTTTTTTTTTGTTACATATGACGGAAAATACAATTTAGAAATGAAAACGGCTTAATAATTTCATTCTATTAAGTTTGAGCATAACTGTTGAGCATAACTTGCAGTATCATCGCATTTTCATTAATCACTACTACGCTGCTATCTTCTTCTTCGTCTTTTCCTTAAAATGCTAAATTTTTAAGATGAATTTTTGCCAACGCTAGCATTTTTAATTTCCTCGTCATCATAATATACGATGAAAGAACCTAGAAGTAGTGAGAGTAGAGAGACAGAAAGAGAGGGCATAGGTAGATGTAAGAATTTTGAATAAACAAAAAACATATGATTTTGGCATTTGGGATGTAAGTTATATAACTTTGTTTGTTTACATGAAAAAAAATAAAAAGAAAGAAAGACAAACTTGAAGGACATTGCCTCCAAATAAATACTTCCCATCATTCTGTAATGTGCTGTAATGTGCTCTCTTGACTTTTTAGAACTTTCGATTTTTATACCCAGTCTTCTCCACTCAGCTTTATACTCTACACGATTTCTGGTACAGGGTACACCAACTTAGTGCGGCCGTGTGCAACACCCAGAAGAGCTTAAGACAGATGCTTCGATTCAGAATCATTTCAATCTGTCCGTCCGATGAGAGTCCATGTAAATGTGTGTGCAAGTTACAGATCGTAATTTTAGAGATATTTTGTTGAAATTTGGTACAGTGATGCGCTTTGACCCAAGGACGAACGCTGGTGAAAATGGCTCGGATCGGGCAACTTTTTCGTTCAAATTTTATGAACCCCCTCTCACATAACTGTTCCTGCGCGGACATTTTAGCTTTATTTGGTAAATAAAGCTTCAAAGCTAATTTCCAATATTTCATAGTAAAAGTTAGCTCATAATAGTGAATTTACAAAGAAATCTACCTTACCGTAGTTAGGACCGCGCAAGTCTATCTTTTGGATACCACCGCATATAAGGTTTCTCATGCACCGTGAAACCCTATATGGCAAAAAAGCCGAATTGTTAATTGAATGAATGAATAAAAATTAAATAAAAAAATTATGTGGACCAAATTTGAAGCACATGCGTCCATTTATTTTCCCAGTCCATATAAGATATCTCATGATATCTTAATAATACATAGGAGCGTTTCAGCAAAAACAATTAACGGTAAGCAATTTGGATTATATAGGTCTGTTTTTTTCGATCCCCACTTATATAGGCGCTATCACGAAACAGCAAACTCTTATGTGGAGAGAAAGTCTAACCTTCCAATATGCGGGCTTTCATCAACATTATGGCTTTGCCTGAAAATGATGCATACTTTTTGGTGTATTATTACCAAAATGAGCCAATGACTGTACTACGCGAAGTGCTGTAGGGTATGCAAAGGTCGGCATTGCCCGACTATAATGTTCTTACTTGTTGTTTTTTTTTTTTTTTTTTTTAGATTATAGTTCACTGTATTAGTTTAAATATCCGTTTTTACTTACCCCTAAGCGGAAAGCGTGGTAAATTTAAGAAGCAGATCGTTAAAATGTGAAATGATTCGACGAAAGAAAACAGATTTACGTTCTTGATGTTGGATAGAAAAGGAAAATGTGACTTTCCATGCGCACTTTACATTTAAGTCCTGGAATTCATTTGATTTACGATTCGCGGTTTAATTGCCGCGAAGGAAAAGGAAAAAATAAATCGTGGAGCAAAGTTAGATAGGTCAAGCATTCATACAAATGTTTGAGATGTTGTTATGCTCTCTTAATTACTTTCCTTACGTTGTAGGTGTCGTCTGAAAAAGAGATTAAACTTTTGTATTACAGTTGTGATGGCTCAATTTGCATCATATCCTTGCTGGATGAACTTTATTGCTAACGATACGAGATATTAGCCTTTGACCCGTACTAAAGTTCAACAAAATTTAATTTCAACCGTGCATTCGCTTTGTGTTACACCAGCCAGCATACCACCGACCAAAAAGGAAAAGAAAAAAAAAAAAGCAAAGACTTAAAATGTACACAAAAACAACCACTCAAGGTCCTAAGTTCTTTACGTATGTAGAACTAACTAAAGACGATAATAATGTTTCGTTGATGACACGTTTAAATAACTGGCGAAACAAGTTTCTTTTCTTTCCTATATATGTGTGTGTGCGTGTGCATGTATGTATGTATGCATATATATGTACATAAATGTTTACAATCAAACACCATAAAAAGGACATATTATATAAACGAAAAATATGTAAATATACGTGTGTGCGTGTGTGTGTGCGTTACGATGTGTAAAAATATTAAAATAAAGCAATAAATATTTTAAAAGTTTTTCTGGACTCTGTAAGAGAAGAAGAAGAAGAAGATCTCTTTTGTATATTTGTATAATTGTTTATTTATTATGAATACCGTAACACTTGGTAAAACGGCATACGTAGAACGAGCCTCATTGGTTTTCACACTCGAGCTTAACAAAACAAATAGAGAGTTTGTTTCATTCTTTTAAAAATAAAAATATTACATCTTGCACTTTTTCCGGACGCCAAAAATTAAAAAAACAATTATTTCTCAGGTAGCTAGGTTCAGGTAATTACAACTAAAGTTACACATTTTCAAACCTATCGGTTGCGTTATGATAGTAGTGGCATAAGTAAGACGCGGACGATCGAAGTGGGTCTGGAAGACGTATTTTATTTTTTCATTTCAAAATAAGGTAAGAGTGTTATAGTCGACCATGAAATACCCTACACTGTGTAGGGTATCACACTGTGTGTAATGCAATTCTTATTTTTCCATGAAAGTACTATTATGGATCACTTTCCATCACCACAAAGGATCAATTTTCGTGAAAATCCTCATTAAGTTAGGATCCAGAAAATAGGCCGATATGGTCCAAATTTGGTATAGTTAATTTTTTTATGTGAAATTGGTATTATGATATAATTTGCGTCATGAAGCATTGAAAATTATACCCTTTTCAGTTTTCCTTATATGAGAGGGAGTTTCAAAATTGATGTCAAAGTACTATTACTCCGTCACTTTCGCAGAGAAATTTTAAAAATTGCAATTTTTTTGCAAATAAGGCATTATATGGGTAGTCGACGGAAAAGTGGACCGATCTGAACCATTTTCAATATCGTTTGCCTTTGGGTCAAAACATGTCGCAGTACCAAATTTAATCAAAATATGTTAAAAATCGCGTACTGTGTCTCGAACACAACGTGGACAAGCATCAGACCGACGGACAGGCTTACATCGATTCAGAATCATAATCAAAAGTGGGTTTGTCTTAAACCCTTCTGGGTGTTACATACGTCCGCACTAACTTAATATACTTTGTACCACAAGTGGTGTAGGATATAAAGATGACCAATTGACTGAACGAATCCCTAATTTGTACATACAATAATTAAAAGATTGAACTAAAAATTCAGAAAATTTCGCGCTTCCCAACTTATTTGAAATACATGATTTTCTTCGCTTTGACGAAAAATAACAGGTATGGCCACATGTATGTTATTATATATTACTGAAATTAAATAATCTCATAGTACAATATGGTTTAATGTTTCATACAAAGAGAGTAACAGTGAAGGGATTTCCTTCTCTTCTTATTTAATGATTACGATGTATGTGTATGTGTTTTTATTAGTTTCAGTTTTTATTTGAAAAAAAAAAAATAAAATAAATAAATAAATAAATAAAAAAAATAAAAGGTATGAAATTTACACAGCACATATAAAATCTTTCCTGCTGGCAATAATGCTCATCTCAAGCCAGCTGTCTTCTTTTTATCAAAATCTGCTGGATTTGCAATATTACTAATTTTTTGTGCTCTGCTTTTTTTTTTTGTTTATTCTTTCTTGGTCTATGTAACATTCTAAATCAGTCCAAGCTTGTAATCAATTTTCGGGAAATAATTGTAGAACGGACAGTAGTTAACTGATAACCACTAGATATCTGCCTCTTAAGCAAGGCCAACGACATCAGCAATTGCTACCAAAGATCATCTGCACTGCCGCCATTATTTATACAATGCAAAAAACCAACAAATAATATAAGTCATCACACTACTGGTTATATTGCTCTTATAGTCAACAAGCATAATCCATTCATCTAAACAAACCTAAAAAAAAAAAAGGAAAATATAAACAATAACGAATTGAATACTTCCAGTGTGCCTTTTTCATATTTGAAAACAATTTTATATCTGCAAGATAAACATGACAGCGGACGAGAATAGCTTCTTAAAATAAAATATATGCAAACTCGCTCTTAGATGAAATATACATATATATTTGGAGCTAATGCTCCTATGTGTACATTTGCCTATGAAGATATATACAAATAATTCTATGCAGGAGACATTCACAGGCCAGTTTCCTATATATATATATATATATATATATGTGCAAACATGTATACATGCATAGATATGTATTTATCCATTATATGAACATAAACTTATGCTTATGAATGTACGAAAAGGCCTCTTTTCCAGTGATTTTCAGCTTTTTTAATGATTTTAGCAGAAGCAAGAAGAATGAAAACAACATTAAAAACATACTTCAGTTAATGTACACACATCGAATAGATTTTGTGTTTTTGCCTTAAAGGGCACCAACGTGGTAAACATTACCCTTTTTTTTGTTTTTCCCTTTCATAAGTGGGGTTAAAGTGACGACATTAGAAAAGCAATACCTTGACTGCAACGCAACACACGAAACGCTATATATGTTGTTTATATGACGGAGGGCTACAATCGAACACATACCACACGCAGCTATGTAAATCTAAAAAGCATAAATGCATACATTTTTATAGCAACAGCCGACCAGCTTCAGGGCAAGTGCGAAAAAGAGTCCATAAAAGAGGGTCGCTATAGTTTAATTTTTGTGTGCGCGTGTGTGTGTGTGTGGCTGTGTGCACATATGTAATGCGGTGTGTTTGGCTACTTAGCGCCTTTTTGTAAGCACGTAGGTATGCAAAACGAAATAAATTTTTGAAAAAATCCACTGCTAAAGACAACTATCGCACACGACATCTAATTGATCACTGCATCACATCACGAGCAACGAATGAGATTTGAATCGAGAAGACTGCCATATACATATATATAAAGAACGACAGTACGCGTTAGCGCAATAATAACAATCAGGGCTGCCATTTAAAAGGAAATAAATTACTCTTAACATTAATGTCATGTACTGTAGAGAATATGTTACATCTGTTAAGATGTTGATTACTGGCAACAACTAAGTTCACGGATTGGAAATATTGTAAAAATCGTTTTGCAAGTGCCTTGAATTTCACGCTTGCCTTCTTTCTTAACTAGTTAACGTTAAACTTAAATGCATTAAAATAATTCGTGCTTATGTTTGTCAAAACCCTTCGACTTCTCTTTTGCTCTCTCTCTCTCTCATCCTCTCTCGCCCCATTACATCGGTAATTGTATTTGAGTATTTGAATGAATTGTACTAAAATGGCTAAGTGACGTGCGTATAGGAGACGTTTTAGTTTAATTATTAGTATTATTGTTGTGTTAAAAACAAAAAAAATCATTCTTTTTTCTGAGCAAATATTTTTCGTAAGATTAAAAATCAAACAAGATACTTACGACGGTATTAAATGACAATTGATCCGAAATCAGCTGTTTTTTATTTAGCTTATTCCTTAGTTTTTTTTTGTACATAGAATTTTGAAAATTATTGATTTTTGTCGTTTCGTCGGAAGTTCTTTCCTTTTTTACAATCGCAACTCCTTCCTGCACTTGCTGTTTTTTTATATTACATTAAATTTGCAAAATCACGCTTCAGGAAGAAAAAAAGAAATAAAAAAAGAGCAGACAGACCTTATTAAATTTGTTGCTCATCAGCTTATGTTATTATTATTATGATTTTCTCTCACTCTCATCAATTCACTCTCATTATAAGTTCACTCAATTTTAAGCTCAAGCCAAGGGCTGTTTTGCAATCATGCGCAAAGCATACGAGTTTCAATTTCAATTTGTTTCTTTATGTTAACAATCGTTTTAGCAAGAATAACATGCCTGATGGGAATATTAACATGACGGACCGAACTTCGAGGTTTCTGTTTAATTTTGTTTGTTTAAGAGAGTAATGTGTTTTTTATGTCCATCCATACAGATTATAATAAAATGCAACGCTTCGATTCTGTTAAAATGAGAAACTAGGGTTGATTAGGGATGAGGGACAAGTTTAAGGTACTTGTCACGCAACTTTTATTACTGTCTAACAATGGTGTAATCATTATCCCCTATATCACTGCTGCTACGGGGTATATTAAGTTTGTGCGGTCGTATGTAACATGCAGAAGGGCAGAAGGGCGGTGGATCTTACTTTTATTAAACCTGAATCCGCCTGTTGTTTGTTCATGCACATTTACGTTCAACATACAAGTCGCGATTTTTAAGATATTTCGATGAAATTTGGCACACTGACGTGTTTCGATCCAAGGATGAAAACTGTTGACAATGGTACGGATCCCACGATTTCTTTGACCACTCCCCTCATAACGCCTTATTTTCATAAATCATCATATGAAAACAAAGTGTAATTTTTGGAATTGGAATAGTATTTCCGGATTCTAATTTGATGTGAAAAATTGGAATAGGGTGGGGCAATATTTTGATCACTGTTTCACTGATTTTGATAACTGCTTCTGTGGGGATTGAATCATTTTATAGTAAAGAGGTTCAAATTTCAATAAAATCTAACCATACGTAATTTGGACTACGTGGATGTATCTTTTTGACACATTCCCTTTATATGCTATAAACGTACAGTTTATAATATTTTATGATAAACATTGGACCTTAGGCAAATTGGGATTACGTTAGTTGACATTTTCAGCATTCGCGCATATGAGGTCTATCATGAAAATAATATATAATTTTTGGTGTATTGTTAAGCAAACGACTGAATTAATGCATCACGTGAGGTAATGGTGTAGCATATCTAAGAGCCTAAGTCAGCCTTGCCCGAATATAGCATTCTTACTTGTGTTAAATGGTGGAGTTGTGGTTAGTTGCTCCGTTGGCCTAGTGTAATAAAAATAAATAAAATAAAAACCGTAGAAAGAACAGACATTTACTCGTCGATGTCAGTGCTGTTTACTTCCATTGCGATAATTATTATTATTATTATATAAATTTAGTCAGACAATAAATTCTAAGACTAAAGTCTTAAAGCACTAGCATCTAAGGCTTTCGGCTTTATTTTTTTGTTTTTTTATTAATATTATTATTATTATTATTATTATTTATAATTATTATTAGAAACTCTACCGCACTTGAGATTTGAACTCACGACCATTGAATTACTAGTCGAGACTCTTGCCTACTTGGCTACTCAGGCGGACAGCGATAATTAATAAGAGACAAAATGATTGGATTTCCTTAAAATTTTTAATTCTGAAGGATTTTCATAAGAAGTTAAAGTTCTAAGCTTCGAGTTTTTGTTGTTGTGCAATGGTCAAGATTTTAAGAAATATATAAGAAAATGGCTACGAATTACTTTTATTAATAAACTTCATTGAATAAATCAACCACACTTCCTACAGACGTTGCCTGAAAAAAGTCAATGTCTTCTAGGTGATCAGAAAAAAAAGCTGATCTTTACCGTTACAAATGTTAAAGTTTCGATATAAAATGTTTCTACAAAAATACGATCCCCGAATGGTTCAGGTCATTACAAGCAAAGCAATTTTTTGCTTTTCTAATTCTATTCACCATAGGAGTAGAGTAGCAAGTGCCAGATGCTGTGAGGAATTCCTCTTTTCATGCGTATATGAAGTACTACTAAACATTGAATGTATTCAAATACGTTAAATCCCAAACCTCTTTAAGATAGCCTTGCAATACAGCGACTTGCCCGCGCACCTAACTCAAGAAATGATAATTAAGGACATTATATTCGGGCAAGACCGCAATTATATACCCTACACCACTTCACCTATTATTCACTCGTTTTGATAGTAGTACTCCAAAGAGGGGAGAGGCTTTCTCATGAAAGCCCGTATATTGAAGGATCCCGAAATATCACATGGCGTCGCCCAAGTTTAACGAACTTAATTTATTTCTCAGAAGTTTTATTATTATTTTTATTATTTACAACTTAATTCCCATACTGCACATGTTACTTCGTGTGTTTCCCCGGTGGCCTGGGTCCCTTCCTTGGAGAGTTTTCGCGGATATCGGGAGGAGGGAGGTCCTTCATTAAGCGTCTGAAATTTCTTAGGGCTTGCCGCATATTCACCGCCATACGGTCCGCCCTTAACTTTCGCACCAGATAGCGGTTCACCTCGTTGAATGTAGATGTTTCGCTGTTGATGGAGCTCCGGTGCAGGACGTTGGCGAACTTCGTTAGGGCACAGATTAAGTCGCTCGCGTTTTGCGCCTGGCCGTCCGAATTGTCAACTTCCTTTGTCTTAATAGCCGCCTAGAAGGCCGCGCTTTGCATATCGTTGAGCATTTGCATAATAATGGCGCGCGACACCCATGGGCATAGCTCCAGTATAATCTTTATATGAAAAACTGCCCCGAAGTTGTATTCGAACCAAATTCAGTCCATTCGTGTATGCATAGATCCTTGCTGGCATTCTAAGTTTATCACTGAGTATGCTGCGCGATCGTCGTATGCATAAGCCAGAATTTCATCAATCCGTCAATGTTATTAATCATATACGTACAGGTTTTGCCTTTATCGTAACCATGCCCAATGTTTTCATTTCGGCCTTTGATTCGCGATTGCCGGGAGGGGATATCGTCTGAGTGCAGATTTCCTCACCAATTTAGTCAGCTACTCAGGAGGTTCACTGCACAACCAGTAGGTGGTAGTTAAGCTAAGGATAGTGTAGTGTGATTGGTGTCTGGCGTAAGCTGGGTAGATTACTTCTTCTACTACAATAAATCCAAAGGGGAGAGTAGTAGGTGTGTCTTCCTCGGAAGCAGCGAAAATCCAAAATGCAAGCATGAAATTATGAACATAATGAGACGTGCATGCCGATAATTCTAAAGCATGCTAAAAACTATGGAATCCACGGAGATCGGGTTGCCCGCTCACAAAGTCACCAGTACTTAGGCGGGTAGAGGAGACAGCGTTGATTGAACTGTGATTGGTACGTGCCAAGATCCTTCGGGAGGACGCTTGCAGACACACCATGTGGAAATCTCGGTGAAAGTTGGTATGTCTTCACTCATGCAGGTTAACCAATATGTGAGGCCTGACTGCTGGGTGCAACCTTTCGAGAAGTGCACGTGGTGGCTGTGGTTAACCTCAAATGCGGAGGCATTAACTAATTGGAAGTACTTGGTAGGCATCGCACTCTCCAGAGGCAAAGGTTTGGAGCTTAGCTAAACTTTCATTCTGGTACCCAGTGCTTGGAATAGGCCCCCCCTCCCGCAGGGTGAGAGGTGCCCAATTTAACAATGATTGTAGGGAACTCGTGTGTTTAAGGCTTCACGCCGGATGCACAGGTTAACCATCGATGTACATATATATATATATATATATATATTCTCTGTGTGCCTTTGACGAATATGCTCGCCGTCGTTAAACGGCTCGAAACAATTAATTGGTTAAATGTTTACGTCAAAAATTTATATTTTGTTGTTTTTGTGTTTTCTGTTTCCTTTCAGCGCGAGCGAAAGCAACGCAAACTCTATTTGGAAGAATGGGCGTTAGGTGATGATGATTTAGAAGGTACGCGTGGTTTTAGTGTTGCCGAGAAACTGAAATCATCGAAATTTGCCCAAACCGGGATGGTCCGCGAAATGAATGGCTCCGATTTAACCGTAGCGTAAGTTTCCAAACATTTTCAAAACATTACCCGATTTAATAACTGCATTGCGTTAATTAATCAAATCGCCGCGGCGGCGATATTTGATCTACGGTCCATTTGTCTGTTTTTCGTTTTGCGTTTCTTGATGGATTGCTTTGCTTTCAGGTTCTTGCAACAATATGGTTTCAATATACCGCTATTGTTTCGTGAGAAGACGGGCTTGGGTATACGAATGCCGGATCCGAATGAGTTTACAGTGAATGATGTACGTTTATGTGTCGGCTCGCGGCGTATATTGGACGTAATGGATGTGAATACGCAAAAAAACCTGCAGATGACGATGAAAGAATGGCAACAGTATTATGATAGTCCGCAAAAGGATCGTTTGCTTAATGTAATCTCATTAGAATTTTCTCATACTCGTTTGGATACATATATACAAAGCCCCGATATTGTAAGACAAATTGATTGGGTCGATGTTGTTTGGCCGAAACGGTTGAAGGATGCTCAAAAAGAAGGCACAAATATTTTGGGTAACATGATGTACCCAAAAGTGCAAAAATATTGTTTAATGTCGGTAAAGAATTGCTACACCGATTTTCATATCGATTTCGGAGGTACTTCGGTTTGGTATCACATACTCAAAGGTAGCAAAGTCTTTTGGCTTATACCGCCTACCGAGAAAAATTTGCAGTTATATGAGAAATGGGTACTCTCTGGCAAACAATCGGATATATTTTTTGGTGATACTGTGGAGAAGTGTGCACGGGTGTATCTGACGGCGGGGAATACGTTCTTTATACCAACCGGTTGGATTCATGCCGTTTACACGCCGACAGATTCCCTAGTATTTGGCGGCAATTTTTTGCATTCCTTCGGCATTGTTAAACAGTTGAAAACCGCTCTAGTTGAGGACGCAACTAAAGTGCCGCAAAAATTTCGTTATCCCTTCTTTACCGAAATGTTATGGTACGTATTAGCCCGTTACGTTTACGTTTTGCTCGGTCATTCGCATTTGGATAGCGAAACTTCGCTAAATGAAAATGAGATGTGTTCACGTCCGCACATACACTTAACTCATTATGAGTTGTTCGGTTTAAAAGAAATTGTGATGTATTTGTACGATTTACCCCCGCATAAAAAATGTGTTCCCGAATTAGTTCGGGATCCGGTGGCATTAATAAAAGATGTACGCACATTAGTGGAACGCCATTGTAAAGATAAGCCCGAGTTGGCGATAACGGGAGAATCAGTTTTAAAGCCGCCTGGAGAAATGCATCCGCAATTTCAATTATACGATCGGGTGCGGGTGAAACAAGAAATCAAACAGGAAATCGCTCGGAAAAATGCAGAGATTATAAGAGAACAGCAGCAATTGGAAGCCGCGCAAGCCGCTGCAGCAGCCGTATCTAACACGAATTCTAGTCCGAACTCGGTGATCCGCGAAACTAGTGCAGTGACGAATAATGAGAATGGAATAGTAAGTGCTATCAAAAAGGAGCCTACTCAAAATGGAACCCCCTCTCAAACAGGTTCGATTTCTTCCAAATAGGTAAAAATTATGTTGATTTTAATTTTTCAATTTTTTTTTTGTAAATTTCAGAACCGGTTACGTTTGTCTCACCGCCTGATAGTATGAAATATCGTCCTCCCAAAAAAATGCATTTAGCTAATGCTGTAGCCGCTGCTGCCAGCAGTAATGCGGTTAGTGTAATAGCTTCCTGCTCTTCGAATAATAATGCGTCGGCGCAAACAAATCAAAACTTGTCACCAATACAAACACAAAGTTCAGGCGGCAATGTAAACACAGCGGTAGATAATTGTCATTCCCCGATTGAGTCATCGAAATTATCGCCAAATGTTACTGGATTAGGCCAGCCGCGCAGACGTCGAACACGATGCAAAAATTGTGCTGCTTGTCAACGTTCGGATTGTGGTGAGTGCAGTTTTTGCTTGGATATGGTTAAATTTGGCGGACCAGGACGAGCTAAGCAGACATGTATGATGCGCCAGTGTTTATCGCCCATGTTGCCGGTGACGGCTCAGTGTGTTTTCTGTCATTTGGATGGCTGGCGTCAAACTCCCGTTTCACCTCAAACGAAACAATTGGCCTCATTGGATGGACCGTCATCTCTAATGGAATGTTCGGTATGCTATGAAATTGCCCATCCAGACTGCGCTTTGTCGGCCTTGGATGGAACTGAAGATGCTGCCGAAGCTAAAGGAATTGTCAATGAAGACTTGCCTAACAGTTGGGAGTGTCCGAGCTGTTGTCGCTCCGGAAAGAACAATGATTATAAAGTATGTACGAAAAGCAAAAAAAAAAAAAACTGGATTCCATACCTTCTTTTTTTTATTACTTATTTCCAGCCAAGACATTTTCGCGCCCGTCAGAAATCATCAGAAGTACGACGTACTTCCGTAGGTGGAGCTAACATTACAACGGGCGAACATTCAGACTCACATCTACATCCAAATGTTAGCCAGTACAACGATTTCGTTTTTACCAGTGAATCAGAAATGGAAGCAAGTGGCGCAAATGGAAGCACTAATTGGAAGCATAACTTAAAACGGCACTTGCCAATTGAAGTGAAAACCGAACGCAGCTACGATACTCCGTCACCGGGCAATTTGCCCACAGTAATAGAGAAAACAAAGCGACGAAAAAGCGATGACGGTCTTAGTATGTGCAGCAGTATGCAAGATAGCATAGATGCAAGTGCATCGGTCGACTGTGCTACGGGTGGTAGCTGTGGACAAGTAGGTCGTAAGAAAAATTCGATACGTTCGCAATTGGCTCAACAAATGCTTAATTCATCGACGCGTGTGCTCAAAAAACCGCAATATGTGGTAAGACCGTCAGCTCATATGGGATACAATGGCAATGGCACCACGCATGCCACTACCAATTTAGCTTTGGATCCAACTTTATTGAAAATTATATTTCGCTACCTGCCTCAAGAAACTCTGGTGGCTTGTTGTTCTGTATGCAAGGTGTGGTCAAACGTGTCCGTAGATCCTGATTTATGGAAAACTATGAATTGCTCAGAAATGAAGCTGTCAGCTTCCCTGCTGACTGCGATTGTAAGAAGACAACCGGAACATCTTATTCTAGATTGGACTCAAATTGCTAAGCGTCAGTTGGCCTGGGTAATTGCCCGTTTACCGGCTTTGAAGAATCTCTCACTGCAAAACTGCCCAATACAAGCGGTACTTGCTTTACACACCTGCCTATGTCCGCCGTTACAGATATTAGATATGAGTTTCGTGCGCGGTTTGAACGATGCAGCTATACGTGACGTGCTTTCACCACCGAAAGATTCACGACCCGGTTTAACCGACTCAAAAACCCGTTTACGTGATTTAAAGACATTGAAAATAGCCGGCACTGATATATCGGATGTGGCATTGCGTTATGTAACGCAATCTTTGCCACATCTGATACACTTGGACGTGTCATCTTGTCAACGTATTACTGATGCCGGTGTAGCACAAATTGGAACGTCATCAACTGCCATTGCCAATCTAGTTGAATTAAATTTGAGTGCATGCCGCTTAGTGTCCGAATTATCGCTGGAGCACTTGGCGAAATGCGAGCAACTTATATGGCTCGACTTAAGGCATGTACCGCAAGTCTCAACGCAGGCCGTTATTAAATTCGCGGCTAAATCAAAACACGATCTATGTGTTAAGGACATTAAATTGGTGGAAAAAAGACGTTTACCGCAATCAAACTCACCCGGAGCTAGCATCAGTTTATCGTCATCATCGGCAACGCATTGTTCAGCAGCTGGCTCAGTTAATAATTGGAACGATTAAATCAAAACAAATTACGTGTTATTAAACGAGATAAGCCGTAGTAGACAAATTAAAAAAGCATTTATTGTGAAAAAAGGGGTCCGTTTCTTGTTTAGAAATAACCAAAGATTTTTTAAATTTAAAGAAATTCTAAACTTTATTGTGACATGTAATTAATTAATTCAAAATTTAATTATGATATTATACAAGCATTCCCAACGCGATCTATTTTACAAAATCTAATGAAATGAGTAATAAAAAAAAAAGAAAAGAAAAAAACACACACACATTTACATTTACTTGCGTAGGTAGTTTTAACTTAGCGATAATTAATTTTAACTGTCTTCGTGTACTCAAGCACTTTCCTTTCTTCCTTCCATACTTAAGTCTCTTCCTATGACAAATTAAATTAAAAATTTTCCTTAATTATATATTATACAATTAACCATTAAGCATTCATTTTAATATATTGTACATAAAAGCATATATAATAATAGAAATTATAAATAATAATGCAAAACCTTCGCATTGCTTCATTCGCAATAATAATTAGATACAAACAAGCATATATATATACATATTGATGCTGCTAAGTAATACACAAAAAAAATTAATAATATTACTAATAATAATGTATCGACCTTTTATTTAAATCTGCAATAAAATTCCAATTGAAAAATGATATATTTTTCAATTTAAGGCAAGTGAAACTGGACTAGTATTAGAATAGTGTAGAATTTTAAGAACTTTATTTAAAGCAGGGTTATGCGTGCCCACGCGGTACAAAATTCGTGATACCGAAGTGAAATAGTCCGCGACCCATTTTTGGAGTCCCACTGGAGACGGACGGACAGACAGACGTACGCAAATTTTCATTGTTTTCATGTGTAACATTTTTTTGCAAAAAAATCCAGCAAATCAGTTTATAACTCTCTCTTAGCTGACTCAGCGCTTTGATTGCAACTCAACTTAATTATATCCAAGTGAAGTCCATTAAAAATGCGATACCACAAACGACATCCATCTCTATACACTGAGCTTTTTTATTTAACATCTTCGTCTTCGATAGATTAGAAGAAATTGGGGAGTTTTAACTTTTTGAAGAAATTGTATATAATTGAAAGGGTTGTTCAAGTTCTCAGCTTCCTCGAGCGGTAGCGCTGGTAATGGAAGACAAGGAGATATTGAAGAGAGTGCGTACAAATTTGTAAATTTGTCTGTGCTCAGGATTGTGCATATCGTACTCGTCGGGTACTGGGTCATGCGGGTGCAATTTCTCTTTGAGGATTTTGTCAACTATTTTAATGATTGATCGATTTTGTTTTTTTTTTATTGGCCGAGTAGGCAAAGGGTGTCGATTAAAAACTCAATGTTCGTGGATTCAAATCTCAAGTGCGTTAGAGTTTTCAATAGAGCCAATAGCCTTAGATAGAGGCTAGTGCTTTAAGACTTTACTCTCAGAATTCATTTTTCTGGCTAAGTTAAATTATAATAATATTATAATAAAAATATTCATTAATTTAATTCTTATGCGGCGGATTCTCAAGAACGCTACCAAAGCATTGCCGCAATTTTAAAACTCGCGTTCGGAGCGAGAAACTCTACAGACGGACAATCTGAAATTACCTGCACGGCGTAACTTAATATCGACCAGACTAACCATCTTTCTATCTTTTTTAATAGACTTGTTAGTCCCAACATTCCTTGGTCCGAGAATTTCTATCTATGGTATAAATAAATAATACAATAATACAGTAAACAATAACATTTTTTTTTAACAAATGGAAGAAAGGTGTCGGGCAGCTTTATGATTGTTTTCGGGCTCATCGTCACATTACATCCTGCAAATGATTTCGTAAAATATTTCCAAAAATTATGAAATGATTAATACTTGCCTGTAACTCTTGCCACTCGCGATCTAATTCCGCTTTTTCATTTTTATCTGCGTTATGCTTGCTTGCCTTCTGGCCATCTTCCATTTCAACGTGCGCTATTCGCTAGTGTTCTTTCGCTTTTCTTGTTTTATTTCTTTTATTTTTTTATTAAGCTTTCTTTTCCCTTTACCAATTAAGTCAATATTTTTTTTAATGTGAACTTAAGCTTAAAAATCTGCTGATACTCAAAACGGGTCTTATTCGGTTCCATATGAAGATCATGTCTAAATAAATAAATAAATAAACAATCACCCGATCTAAGGGCAAATGCAATTTTTGCGGGCGTTCGTAAGCCAACACAAATTCGCCTTTTATTATACAAAGCGTGGCATTTTTCAAGCTTACGGATGTATTTCTTGAATCCGTACGCTGTTAGCGGTCGTAAAAAGCTTTCTCCCCTTCTTACAATATCACCAATTTTAAGTTCTTGTGTATCTTGGAATATTCCTCCTGATTGCGAAGCCAGTGATATTTTGGTTTTCTTCGTTCTTTTTGAACGGTTTTACATAATCACATCCTAGCGGACATACTTTGTAGTCTTGTTAGCGGATCTTTCGTCGAAGTGCAGTGGTAGGATATTATTCTCGCTGCTCGGTACCGCCACATTTTTTTGAAGCCAGGTTTTGCAGTTATTCTCATCTACTCTTACAATAGCTATTGGACGCCACTTCTCCAAGAAAATATTGGCGGCAGATATTGTTCATTGTTTCATGAATTCGTAGCAGGTTAAGTCATGTCAGCCACTTTTGTATTAATATTTTATTTGGTTGTCGTCAAGGTCGCTTATTCCCGAGCAGATTAATATGATCCACAGGCCGTAAGGTATTTTAAGCTCGGCTTTGGTCAGCATTCCGCTTTCTTATTATTATTAATAATAAAGAACGGAAGCATAATTTTAATTGTACACAATAATGATTGGATTCACGTGCTCTTAATGGGCACTTTTGGCTCGTAAACATTGCTGGCGTATCATTCATTTAAAAAAATTTTACCAAAAATCTATTTGTACTTTTTTATGTAACTTCTCCACAGGCAAGTTGGAAGAGTTACAGGTTCGTGTCGAGGAGTACGCAGTTTTGTGTCGAAAGACCTGGAGGAGGCATGGGCGGTACAGATCTTCTAGGCTAACTCCCTCGAGTACTTAAAAATGTCCGGTCAAAAATGCGTTCTTTGGAAGGTAAACAAAGATAAATTAACTCAAAAAATACAGCTGCAAAACCAAGGCTTCTTATCCAAAGAATCGTAAGAAATTTTCTTCAACACCATATTAAGCGTTCATTTTTAGGATTTATAGCATTTGCTTTTCTTTTTTCTTTTTTCTTTCGTTTGCTTATTATAGCATGCCGAGTGTTGGCTGATAACGCCACATTTCACACAAATCGGTTTTGATAGAGGACCTTAAAATTTTGCTTGCTTATATTCGGGCTCATCGTTAGATGATTTGATTTTGCGTTTTTGTATTATACCCTGCAAATGGTTTCGTAAAGTCTTTCAGTTTAAAAATTATGAAATGATTAGTACTTGCCTGTATCTTTTGCCACTCGCGATCTAATTCCGCTTTCTCATTTTTATCTGTTTTATGCTTCCGTGTCTTCCGACCGTCTTGCAATTTTTTGCCGTATTGAAATGCTGCCTTCGGCAAAGCTTCTTTAGTACTCATATAATCGGAATATTCCTCCTGGGTATCAAAATCCCAACGCCCGATAGGTCCTTTCTTATTGCCTAAATCCATTTTAGTATAATCCACTTCATCATCTGAATCATCAATGGCATCATTCATTTCCTCTAATCCAGGATAACATTCAGCATAGCCTTCGGGTTCGTTAGCAAATCGTGAAGCTATCGAGGATTTAGTTATTCTAGGCGGAGGTGGTATCGTGCTAATAATAGGCTCAGCATCTTCTACACACTTATCTCCAAAATAAGTTGGCGGCTTTTCATAATGTTTATCCGCTTTTGACGATTTGCTATCATTTTGCGCTAAAGGTTGATAATCTCCAATATCATCGTATATACTATCGCCGACTGGCGCTTTATTAATTAATTTCGCTGTTGAAGTTAGTTGCTCCACCTCCTTATCATAGAATAACGGTTTATCTTTATCACGTTTTTTATTCTTTTTATTGCGGCCGCCAGCTCTCAAATAAGAGAGAATTTGTGATAATTTATTAATTACTATGTCATTGGTAGTAAGAGTGGCTACATCTTCGTGATTAATTGGTACTTCATATTTCGATCTTATCAGTGTGGTAGGTATGTCCTGAATGTCCGTTTCGCCCGTGTCATCTTCTAAATCAATTACATACGCCATACGGCTTGGAGCAAACAAATCCATACGTTGTATTTCCTTTGAACGCTTGCTTTGCACTAGATTATAAATGTTACGCGCCATCGACCCTTTTATAGCCATAGTATCTTCTGCCTCACGACGTTCAGCTTCGAGGCGTTCTGCAGCGGCAGCTTCTGCTAATTTCTCAGAAGCCTCGGCCGCAGCTATTTCTCTTTCCTCTTGCTCTTTCACTTGCAACTCGGATCGCACTTTCTGCAATAGAGCATAATCAAGACCCTTCACCAAGTGAGTATGCTCCATGTCACCACCCAAAAACTTTGATTCCTGAATAATGCGTTTTCTTCTTTCGGCCGCATCTATACCAGATTTTAAATCTGGCGCTACAGCGCGATAAGCATTAGTGCTACCATGGCCCGGTGTACTGGCGTTCTGATAATCTGGATTTGCACCATCGCGACGTTCTCGGGCTCGGTCGCGATACTTTTCCGACAATTCTTGCAACTTATTGTCCTCTTGTTTTTTAAGCGCAGCATAGAAATTTTTCTTTTTACGTCGCAAATCGCCGCGCTCACTACTAGCGCCATGAGAGCTACGTTTCTTTTCAGTCACAGATGCTGGCGTTCCTGTTGTGGCAAAATTGGCTGTAGCCAACGCGCCAGATGCAGAAGGTGGAGCCCTGGGTGTGGCCAATAACTTACGGAAATCATCATTTGTTAAACGCACCGAAGGTGTAGATTCTACTTGTGTTGGTTCAGCCATAATCTTTTAAAAAAATAGACAACTTTTAATCTTTTTCTTATAATTTTGCGAGGCGTTCATAAAATACTACTTTAACAACTGAGTAATGCCACTTTAAAACAGAGATGTCAGTTGACCAGCAAAGTTGCACGCTAGTGTGGCAAAAAACTATCAAATATAACAGATGTTTACAAACATAACCTCAATATCGCTAATGGTATTTAGGTGATTTTTGGCAATTAAACGAAGTGTTTAGTTTGTTCTGTCCACCACCATCAAGGAGTCAGTGCAAAATTCACATCATCTGGTCACTTATCTGTAACTGTAACTATAAAACAAGTCGGGATCACGGCACAACGATTTAACCAAAAAAGAAAAGAAGAACAAAGTGTTGTTGTTGTTGTCGTTGTTGTTATTTAACGGGTTTGCATAAGTTGCATTTATTATGAATGATATACGGCTTTTAAAAGATCAACAGCGAGATAAACATCCAGGTTTCGATGGTTATATGAATTGTATGACTAGAGCTTTATTTACCGGCTTGGCTTCATTTTGCTTAGGTAAGTAATATTTTGCAAACATAATAATCAATCTCTTGCATAATTTTTTACAAAACTAATTTTAAGGATTCTCTGGCACATATTTCACGCAAAAAGTTATACAAAAAAAGATATACTATCCTTTACAATACAACATACTAATCTCAGTATTAACAGCTACCGGCATAGCTTACCACTTAACCAGCACCCGAACAAAAGCTTGTCAAGCCGCGTGGATGGCAGCGGAAGATAAACATACGATATTAAAAGAAAACGAATACTGATTTATCTCAGAACAATACTAGGACACTGTACTAGCTAGGACAAAGCTTATGTTTTCGTTTGATCGCATAAAAATTACTGCAAGTTTGGCGCCCAGGCCAAGCGAATTTAACATCTTAAGAAAAAAAAAAAAACAAAAGAATACTGATTTAACAAAATTATATATTGAGCATAAAGATGTTCATAATAAACGTGGCAAGGAGATTGCAGGCTTCCACTAGACAACAATGCAAGGCGCTGATAATCACAGGGACGCCGCGTTTGAGTATGAATGGGGATAACTTTAAACGTCTTAAATACACACGTAATATCGGTGTCAAAGGTTTGCGTAACTCCAAATATCATTTCGAAAGTAAAGAACAAAAAGTTCCTGATGTCGAAGAAAAAGACTTTGCTTATGAAAATGATTCTCTGAATTTAGAGGACAGGTAATCGTAGTTAGTAATTAAGGTCTTTGTTGAAATCGTGCCTGTATCTATATCATTCATCATATTTTTTAGTGAATATGAAGATGTAGTTAATGGTGCTATGCGTCTTACTCGGAATTTTCAAGTTGCTCATAGTGTTTTAATACTACAACCTTATGTAAAATGGGGACCTAAACGGAATATGTCAACAAGTCCGGACGATCAATTAAAAGAAGCTGAAGCTTTAGTAAATTCCCTACCAAACTGGCATGTGGCTTTATCTTTAAAAGTTCCTTTAGAATCTTTGGAACGTAAAGCACTTTTCGGCAAAGGTAAATTAGAAGAGCTCAAGACTATAGTTAATGATTTACGTCAAGCTAAGGGAGACAGTGATAAACGTTTAACATGCCTGTTTGTGAGTAAAGGGACATTAAGTTTCGCCCAGAAATCGATTTTAGAGTCTCACTTTAATTTACCGGTTTTAGACCGTTATTCAATAGTAATACAGATATTACGTTTACACGCCACCAGTGCAGAAGCTCGAATTCAGGTTGCCATGGCGGAATTACCATACATTTGGGCCCAAGCAAAAGATGCCAATTTATCCAAGTCAAGAAGAACAGGTTGGTCTTTAACAGACACGCAAAAAGAGATTCTGAGGACACGAGAACGTAAACTAAAACAAGAACTGGAACGTATAAGAACCCATAGGTAAGTAAGTAAGAAATAGTTAAAAGGAAAATGATTGACCCAAGTGCTTTTGTTTTTAAAGCAGTAAACAGAAAATGCGAGCTCAATATTTTTCTTGTCAAAATGCTACGATTTTGAAACGACACCTCTTCTTAAAGCCCTTATATTAATTCCATAATATTCATTATTATTATTTACTAGAAAACTTTTACGCAATAAACGGAAGCAAAATCATTACCCTATTGTGGCCGTAGTTGGATACACGAATGCCGGAAAAACCTCTTTAATTAAAGCATTAACTAAAGAGCAAAGCATGCAACCGAAAGATCAACTTTTCGCAACTTTGGATGTTACAGCTCATGCTGGCTTATTACCTTGCAATCTTAAAGTTATTTACATGGACACAGTGGGTTTCATGTCTGATATTCCCACCGGTCTAATAGAGTGTTTCGTAGCGACCTTGGAAGACGCTATGTTAGCCGATGTTATTTTGCATATTCAAGATGTATCGCATTCGTGCCATCAGGCGCAAAAGGAACATGTGGAAAAAACTTTGGAATCTTTAATGCATAATCTGGATATAAAAGGCGAAGAAAATTATCAATTGCCACAGATAATAAATGTTGCTAACAAGATTGATTTATTGCAAGATGAAAAGACCACACAATTTGATAGTTTATTGAAAGTTTCTTGCAAAAATCTTAGCGGCTTGGAAGAGTTATTAAGCGTGATAGAAAAAAATATCTTGGAAGTGACAGCAAGACGGCAGATAATCATTAGGGTGCGTAATGGCGGCTCAGAAATGGCTTGGCTTTACAAAAACGCGGCCGTAGTGAGTACGAAGGCTGACCAGAATGAACCTGAGTTTATGCTAATGGATGTTATTATCACAGAGATCAGTTTTGCACAATTCAAGCGGCACTTTTGCCATTAAAGGTACAGTGAATATCCTTTATGGTCATATGACACTTAAAATTAATTATTATAAATTAGAATTTACAAGAAATATAAACGATTAATGTAATCCAGTACCAAACAAAATCCATATTAAAAAGTTACAATTTATTTTGTTCAAGAGAGTGAAGAACTAATTGATATATCGGTGTAACTACAACAAGGACGGCATCGTACCCGTTGGGGTCATTTCTTATTGTGTACTTTAATAAACTACAGCAAATAATTACCCAAATGCGCTTTGGTAAAACTTGTTCTTCCTCCATTTTCTAATGATAATATAATTATCAAGTATCTATGAGCGATCGAAGCATTGAGTCATTAAATCCTTTAACGGACATCCGGACATTGATTACATCCGGCGCTTATGAGGCGTTATACTGCTCGATAATGGATCATGTCGATGTAGACGATGAAGTTATTATTCTAGAGCCATTTTTTTAATGCTATGGACCACTGGTTAAAATGGCAGGCGGCAAGCCCCGTTTTATACCATTAAAACCCAATAGTTGCTTGCGCTTTGGGTAAACTAGTTTCAGTGACCGGTTGGAAAATTGGTTGGGCTTGTCAATTTAATAAGAAATCTTTAAATGATTCATCAGAATTTAGTCTATACATACCCTATACTTTTGGAAGATACAGTAACTCGAAGCTTTGAGTTGCAATTGAATCGACTGTTGAACTGCATGAAAAGCGCGATTTTATTGCCCAGTTTTTGAAAGAATCTGGCATGAAGCCTACAATCCCCGAGGGCGTTTTTTATTACATATAAGTTGTATAAGGACTTGTAGTTCATTATTTTAAGTCTTCAGTAAGGTGGCTCATGCGGTGGAATTGGCGTGCGTGATTGGGAAGCGATTTTTATGTTAGCTGATTGGACGAATTTAGGTAAATTCCTCTTTCATTACATGAGCATTTATGTGTTTTCGTTTTGACACTTTATACTTTTTTGGCTAAACTCGTCAATTTCATATATGATTTACTTTCAAACTTTAGCGTATTTCTTCTTATTTTGTTTTAAAGTCCGGGAAGGATTTCACATATACATATTTGAGGTAATTTCTAGAAATAACACGTACATTACGTACGGTAAGAAAATTGTGGATTTTTCAATCCGAAATATATACCTCTGGTATTACGCAAATATTTCTTTCTTTAAACCGCAACTTTGAGATTTTCAACATTTTAAACATTAATATTATTTATCTAATATTCAAAATAGTTTTAAACATAAATTTTCTCCTTTTTCCCTTATCGTAGTTAAGAAAGTCCTGATTTAGTCTTTAGCAATAGAAATTATTTCGTAACATATTTTCTCTTTTGAACCCAAATAAAGAGCTACATATCCATGTAACATTAAAAAATAGCAAATGAAACCTGGAAGCACATTACATTTAGGTATTTCTCATTGCTGTCGACTAGCCTTTTCTTCCCATTCTGATTGTTTATCTTTTAAAACATATTTTAGTTGTTGATCTATTCGTTCTTTTGCACGAAACATTTTGAATTGCCAGTAGAAGGAATTACCTTAATTAGCTGGTGGTCCAGTATAAACCATCATTAAAGCTAAACTAAAAGAATGAGAAATACCGATGTACATAACAGTTGAATTAACGTGTAATATTATTGATTCATTCAGCGTACGCCGTTGGACACGGATTGATTGAAAATGACACCTTTTGGCCACTTGTTGCAGGTGTTATCTAGGATACCTGTTACAACTGGAATGGGAAGTTTTGCCATCCCCAGCGCGCTCACCAGATAGGGCGCTTTCTGATTACCACTTGTTCAGATTGGTTCAGTATGGCTTGGCTGGCACGCGAGTCTGCAAAGTTGAAGATGTGCGGACATGAGTCGGTGGGTAGCAATTTTCCGCAATAAATGTTTTTGTCAAGTTTTGCAAACACCAAAATTTAAAAAAATTTAAAAAAATCGTACTTGGGAACTTAGTAACGCTACATATGAAATAATTGATTCTTTTAACGGCTTTAGGTTATTATACCTTTTTTTTTGATATTTTCTTTGTATCAATGTTGCTTCTGTTGCGTTTACTATTTTGTATAATTTATTTAAAATTTTTTTTTTCTTTATTGAATTCAATAAATTACATCATAGTGTTGGAAAGTGGACGAAAATTTTTGATTCGACTGTTCTTTGTTTACGTTTCATCCTAAAATGTAAATATAACAATTTTAAATTCGGAATTTCCGAAAATCTGCACAAATGAATTTTTAATAAAAATTAAATGAAAAATTTGAAAACGCATAGTGCTCCTAATTTAAATTATATCCGTAGGGGTTTTGGTGCAAAATGGCCGCACAAAATGAAACAGAAGCGGTAACCCTGATTTGGAATAATTGCCCCCAAACAGTTTAGCAAGATCAGTTAGCTTAACTTAGTTTTAGTTTATTAGTTTATTAGTTTATTGTGTTGCTTTCTTGAGGATCATAGCACTGTTTGTATATATTTATATTTTAATTTTGTAGAATTCTAATATTATATTTTTAATTAAAAATTTGTAAAATCATGTTTCGTAAAATGAATAATGCTTCAAAATTAGGTGAGTCCTCTTTTTTTTTTTTTTGTTTTTTTTTTTTTTGTTTAATAGCTGAACAAAAGTTTGATTTATTGGACTTTGAATTCCTTTTCATGTATCTGTTTAAAATTCGCATAATTGATAAGTGCAAACTTTGTGGCAAACACAAAAACGTAGTATAGCATGTTTGTCAGCCTTGCCCGAGACTCATCAAATGTTACAGAAGACTTGCCGAGATTTTGCTACCGAGATGTTGATACCGAATGCTGCCAAAGCAGATAAAGAGCATTTATATCCTGAACAGCAGATAAGGAAGATGGGAGAACTTGGTTTAATGGCTGTCGCTACACCGGAAGAATATGGTATGTTTTATTTTTAAATGAAATCAATGCAAAGAAGCAAATAATTGGTTTATTTAAATGAAACAAGGTGGCACCGGATTGGATTATCTAGCTTATGCAATAGCTATGGAAGAAATATCGCGTGGTTGTGCGTCCGCTGGGGTTATTATGTCTGTGAACAATTCTTTATATTTGGGTCCGATATTGGCTTTCGGCAATGATAGGCAAAAAAAAGAATTCATCACTCCATATACCACTGGTGAGAAAATTGGCTGTTTTGCTTTGTCTGAGCCTGGTAATGGTTCAGATGCCGGCGCTGCTTCTACCACAGCTTCCGATAAGGGGGATCATTACTTATTGAACGGTACCAAAGCTTGGATCACTAACGCGTTTGAAGGTGGTGCAGCAATTGTGTTTGCCACCACCGATAAATCTCTAAAGCATAAAGGAATATCCGCTTTCATTGTAACGAAAGGCATAAATGGGTTTTCTTTAGGTAAAAAAGAAGATAAATTGGGTATACGGGCCTCTTCTACTTGTCAGTTGATCTTCGAAGATTGTATTATACCAAAGGAAAATATGCTAGGTCAGCCAGGTTATGGCTTCAAAATAGCCATGAAGACTTTAGATGCTGGACGTATAGGCATTGCGAGCCAGGCTCTAGGCATCGCTCAAGCTTCCTTGGAACTAGCCGTAGACTATGCTCAGAAGAGAACGGCTTTTGGTAAACCCATAGCGAAACTGCAGGCAATACAGGGGAAAATTGCCGATATGGCTTTAAAAATTGAATCAGCTCGTTTACTAACTTGGCGTTCAGCTTGGCTCAAGGACAATAATCAATCGTACACAAAAGAAGCAGCAATGGCGAAATTGTCAGCATCTGAAGCAGCGACTTTCTGTAGTCATCAATGCATACAGATATTAGGCGGCATGGGCTACGTAAGTGACATGGCCGCAGAACGTTATTATAGAGACGCCCGTATTACTGAAATTTATGAAGGCACTTCGGAAATACAACGTATAGTCATAGCCGCAGCTGCCCTTAACGAATACGGAAGTTAAACACGCTTGAAAACTTTTAAAAGTTCATTTTTATAGCATTTAATTCCCCTAAGTTAAGGTAAAAGTTGAAATATTAGTTCGTATATAAGTGTACTGACCTTCGTAAAGAAGAGCAAATAGGAATAACTCTTGTATGTAAACTTTAACTAAGCATAAGAGCATATTTTTTTTCTCTCAGATCAAGAAAATCATATGAAACTCATTTTTAGGGAATTTCGGCATTTCAGTACAACAATCTGAAAGGAGAGGTTTTGAATTTTTTTTTTGTTTTAACTGCTTTAATTAATTTTGCAAAAATATTCTGTAGAACAAACTCTTCATTAAAGTTTTTATATTGTTTAAATTCTCTTGGGTTTTTTTGCTTTGAGCCTTTGCTCTACTTGTTTTGCTTCCGATCTCTGCAGCGGCGATTTTACTGGTGAGCAGAGTTTACTGATGATACTTTGCTAGACTCCAATATATAGTTCTCAAAAGGCGCGACTTAATCTAAAAATCCACGATTCAAAATATCTTCAAAAATTAGTTAGTGGTCTGAACCGAATTTATGCCAAGAATGTAGTGTCAAATTTTTATTGACAATATGTAAACGTCGTTGGTAAGTGAAATTCGAGGGCAACAGAAAATCTTCGAAATGAAAATACAGAGCAGATCGATGATTTTTTGTTGCATTGCAACGAAATGGAATACTATTGATGGAATATTCATTGAAAATTATTTTCTCTAAATGCTCTTTTATTATATACACATATATACTGCCAAATTTAATTACTTGATGTATGTAATTTACACGTAATATTTAATTCATTAAAGTAAACCATAGTAAATTATACGAAAATTGTAACAGAAAAGATTTGTACCTTGAGAATTCATAAAACTGTCACTTTCAAACAAACAAACACTTAATGACGGCGTTGAAAACTATTATTTGCTTTCTTTAATTATATGAGAATAAAATATATTATTATTATTAAAATTTTAGACTAATGAAAGAAATTCTTAGACTAAAAAAAAGACAGTGAGCACTAGCAACACAGGCTATCGGCTCTAATTTATATAAATGTCTAATGTAAATTTATATAAATGTCTAATGTACGTTTATATTATTTATATAAATGTCTAATGTACATTTATACAAATATTGAGCCTAGTAGTTTTAATAAAGTAATATAATGAATTGATATTCTGTTCTGCAGCTGCTTTTAGAATGTCCAACGGCAATTCTTCCAAAGGCAATACTTCTAGCCACGGAAAAGATAAGGCAGTCGCAGATAATGTACTTTATAATAAGAATTTGTCCACAACTGCAAATTGGGGAGGAAGACTTCTTCAAGATCTATTGGTGAGATGCAATTGTATGACCAACGCGAATTCTCGAAAATGTTTGGATGTTGATTTTCTCAACATTTGTTGGATATAAAGGTGGATTTAATTGAGGGTTAATAGAAGAGTAGTGTTTATGATGGGATCGTAGATTTCCTTCTGTAATTTTCTCTTTAACTCTTTCTTTTTATAAAAAAAAATTTTAATTTTAAATAATTGTACTTATTTTTGCTTTTCGTAACACACACTGTGCGATAAAAGCCGTATGATTTGTCGAAGTCGGCGAAGCTTACGAAGAATATGAACAACTTTTAAAGTTTATGCGTGAACGCGTGATAGTTCCTTTGTGTTCATTACAATGATTCACTTCTATAATAATAAACTTGTAAGCTAAAGTAATTTTAGGGAATAAAAAAAAAATATATATTTATAAATTAAAATAAATCTGAATAATTAACGAATCATTCAAAGTATTAAATTTAAAATTTAAAATAGTGAATTAACAAATCGTTTAGCTTATCATGAAAGACGAAATGCTTGCCAATGCGAACAATTCGATGGCATTAAATCTATTTTAGAAAGTTGCAATAATTATTTGAAACCTTTTAGTAAAGTGCTTTTCAGTCTGTGAACAGATTGAATTGACTAGAATCTCTTTTATGTAAAATTGCGCTGTCGAAAATAAACGTTGGGCTTTCTTAAGCAAACTGCAATGAATGAAAAACAAATTTGACAAATACGACGATTTACACCGACCTTTAGAGAGAAATAGAAAATAACAAACGCCAACGAGTGCAAATTCAGACTCGCTCATTTAATTTTTCTCATTGTTTCTGTGCTTTTCACAACTATTCTCATTGTTTCTGTGCTTTTCACAACTATTCTCATTGTTTCTGCGCTTTGATTGTACAAACGCGTGAGCGTTGAGCTGAGCGTTGAGACATCAAATAATTGAAATTAGTTAATATTTTCAATTGAGCTTTCAATCGCGACTGATCGTTTTGCTTCTTATATGTTATAACAGTCGTACAATAATTTCAACATCAGTTTTAAAATGTTTACGCCTTCGTAAGTTGAGCTTGTTCTGTAAAAAATTAATTACTGTACATGTGCCTGACGCTTTCCTAGCATTTTCATCATTATTATCATCAATCAATCGAAATAAGTTCTCAGAATTGTTGAAAATTTCTATTCATTTAATCGCATCGACGAACACTTCCAAGTGGAACGCGGATAATATCGCTAACTTCCCGAGATGAGGGCGTCTGTGTATACTTGCCACAACGTTTGGAAATGATCGGTGTTAAATTCAGAAAATATTTCCCTTGCACGAGTTTGGGGGTGTCAAGCGTGACATGCGACATGACACGAAAGAAATGATGAAAGCCGGCATTATACAAGAAATGGTGGAGGAGCCTATGCACTTTGTAACAGAGATTCTTTTATGTGGACATTATACACATTGTCGATTGGTCGAATGCTGGCAATTATTTCCATTTTAGTTTAAATGCGCACAATTTTGGCTCCTTCGGTCGTATTACGCTTTAAAGAACTTTGTTCTTCTTAAGCCACTTTTTTCTTTGTTTTCGTCTTCGGTAAATTAAAATTTGTTTATTCTCTTTTGATGTAAATATTGTTATTTCTTAGTAATTACCTTTAATTAGTTCATAATTCCGAGTAGTATCATTTAGCTTTTTTATTGCTCTTCTACTAAATGAGGGTAGTCATATAGTAGGCATATTAAGTGGGTGCTGCCGCCTGCCCGCTTTCTTCTGTACACATCACTGATGAATTTGTCTCCGAGTATTTTTTGGCTAACGGAGCATCGATCGCAGACGATAGCGTTCACATGCCACCCCATATCTTCAACAGCTTGAATATTCGGCTCGAGTAGCTCCTCTAACCCAACCGTATAAGATAAGCGGGGGTACGCGTTCAGCACGATGTTGAACGAGGTCAACAGAGTCCGCGCTGCGAGCACGAGGACTTTTTGGTGCGGCTCGGTCTCCGTATCGTCCCCGTTGCAGTACCCGCAACACGCACCAAGTCCGTGAAGACGTCGTCAAAACTAAGCTGCACTATTCTATCGTGAATAGTGAGGACATCACGAAGTACTTCTTCTCCTTCGATGTTTGGTGGTGCTTGCTGAAAGAGAGATTCAGCTCGGAGTCGCCGATTCACTCTTATTTTCGCCGCCTGCACTGCCGTCGAAGGGCTGTCGTATTCCTCCTCCATCATCTGCAAGCACTCCTCCGACGGGACACATTATTGCGCATACCTATAGCCAATTGCGTTTTGCTCTTGATTCTAAGCTCAGCTGCATTATCGGTAAAGCAAAGTGAAAGGCGATCGGCGATCGTCGTATTGTTTTAAAACCAGTACACGAATTTTTTTGATTTAATGCAATTTTTGATTTAATTCAAATTTTTTCAATCGTTTTTGTGGTAAAAGAAAATTAAATATGTTACAAGATGAGTTTGGAAAAAATCAAGTAAATTGTAAATTCATAATTAATTACTTTAGTTTTATACAAATTTGTAAAATAGAAAATAAACAAATTCATATTGCATGATTGGATATGAGCAATTGATATCAAATAAATTTATCATTCTTTCGGCATCAAAAAACAAAAGGGGTGGAATAGAGCAATTGATAAAAGTAATTCAATCAGCGTTTTGCTTTCGAACGAAAAATACGAAATAAATTGTGTATTAACTACAAATAATTTTGTTTTTTTAGAGAAGGACTTTTAAAAGACAAGGACGATTTCAATTTTATTTATAATATCTCGCTCTCTCTCTCTCTCTCTCTCTCTCTCTCTTTCTCTCCCAGTACGATACGATATATACAATGTCTCGCATCTGTTTTATGTTTGCCATATCTGATTTTGTTCAGTGCCGGCATGAATTAAACGTTGGCAACCATATCTTTAACTAATTATTATAATAATAATAATATGCAATTTCTGGCAATTCTGGTTGTGTATTTGTTGATTAGCAAAGAAAGATTTTTTAGGTTTCTCGGCAGAAAGAAATCTTGCCATTTAAGCATTAAGAAATTAAATGATTTGTGAAATTTATTAAAGAAACAATAGCTCGTTTCCATTATTGTATTGAGAAAATGATATTTCTTGGAAATTTGTGCACAAATCTGGTAAAGTTAAAATATAAATTTTTATATTCTCGCAAAAAGTAGCCAGCAAAAAAAAAAGAGAATATATATATACATATATATATATACATATATATATATACTGCAACAACAAGAAATTTAAGGTAGTAGGAAAAAATACACACACATCAAAACGCAAAAAGAAGAAGAAGTGCATTAACGTGAGTGGCTTAGCATAGATGACAATAAATAAGGTGCAAAAAGAAAAAAAAAAAACTAAACAAAATATAAAATTATTATGCTGGCTTACGTTATAAAAGCAGTGTGCAATTGTTTGAAGTGTTTACTAATACGGAGCGGGTAAAAAACTCTAGCAAATCTATTAATTGGCAAAAAAAAACTTATACAAGCTAAAGGTAAGAAATGATTTTTTTCTTGTTAATAATTACAATTTACGAATTACGTGTGTATTAAGTAAAGTAATATCAAAGTGTATTAGCTCGACTGGCGTGTTTGTTGTTGTTGTATATAAAAAAAAAGCTTTTTCTGGTCTTTGATTTCAAACTAGTTTACCCGTATATGAAATTTTATGTCAAATGTTATTTTTATGCAATTAGAAACTTTATTTTGTAGATTATGAAAAGCGATCTGATCTTATCGCACTGTTTGTTTAATTGTCTTTTGTCCGGTATTTTTGGAATTCTGATATTAGTTACTATTTGTTTTTTTTCCTGGGATAACATGTGTTTCTTCATATCATTTTTTTTTGCAGTTGTTTATAAAAAAATACGCAGAATGCATACTAAAATTACTAAGATTGAAACTGTTTCCTTGAGGATATAAGGTTTAGTGTTATTTTCAATGCAGTCGAGTCTCAGCCAGTGTCTCGAAAGAAAAGTTCTTTGCTTGAAGACAAGTTTAATAAAAAAATAGAAATTCACACTTAAAGCGAAATTGAAAGAATAGTAAGTCGAATTAAATATGTACTCTACGCAGCTTACGTTGCCGAATTAATATCTATGATGTATTTTATCTCACTTTCATTTAACAATAATATTTAGCTCATAACAGAACTTAGTGACAAATGTAAAGTAAAACAATTATATTCGGCCGCGACCGAGTCTTTGTCTCTTATACCCATTACTGTCTTAATACTGATCAGTAATATTCTGGCTTTGTATGGCGTCTCAAGCTTCGGTCTGAAGCAGCAAACGTTTCGTTAAAAGGATGAAATTTTAATATTCTACAATATGGAGATGGCCTGGTCGATATAATGCCAATTTTCATCATTATATCTGTTGTGGTTTATAGGCAATGAGTAACAAATCATATTTTTGTTATTTTTGAAAAAGTACGTGCTTTCAGGTTATACTGTATAGTGGCTGTGTCCTTTGACCGATTTGGATCAATTTCAACACAAATTGACGCGCAATAGCTTCCTTTCTTTCTTTCTTTGTCCAAGTTTGAAGGCAAGAATACTGAGCGCGGACTTTACGCAGGCGGGCATGCGGGTACGCTTAAATCGCTTTAGGGTTTGATGCTGATTAAGAATATCTTTCCTTTATTAAGTTTCTGCGGCTTCCTCCTGGGTATCGCATATGTTTTGATAAAATTAATATACCCCTCATTCTTCGTTGAGTGATGCATTGTTGTTATTATTATTATTACTATAATTTTTTTTTGAACTAAGCAAATAAATTCTCATTAGTACGACAGGCTATCGGTTTTGTTTTGCAAAAGAAAATTAGATATTGGTCTCGGTGTATT
This sequence comes from Glossina austeni, assembly GCA_000688735.1. NCBI lineage: Eukaryota > Metazoa > Arthropoda > Insecta > Diptera > Glossinidae > Glossina > Glossina austeni. The sequence goes on from KK502659.1 coordinate 193,290, forward strand.
AAACTATAAAGCGTTACATTGAATTGATATTGCTTTCTGTAGGTGATTTCAGGATGTCCATAGCATTCCCCAATAAAGGATAAATCTAGACAGTTACGATGAATGTGCTTTAATGTAAGTGTTTGTCCAAAAAATGCAGATTGGAAATGAAAGCTTCTTTCTTCTTCAATTGTGTGTTCACGCCGAATTCTCGCAAATAACGGCAGAACCAGATAAAGGGTTAATAGAACAGTAGTGCTGATGATAGCATTGTAGATTTGATTCCATAATTTTCTCTTGAATTTCCTTTCCAATGTATCTTTGAAGGCACAACTTTTCCATGATATCGTCCATCATAAAAGGGACAGAAGCAGCAGACTTGCCGCTCGATCGACTTGCTCATTTCCAATAGAACGATATGATTACGAAGCCAAAGCACTTTAATTTTCTTGTCTTTTGTTTGTTTTATGAGTAAAGTTCATAGCTTGAAGGATAGCCCCGGCTTTGGTTATAAACGTTGAAGTATGTCATTAAGCGTCTGGAAACATTTCCCACGACCAACCAAGTGCATGCAATAACAAGATCCTTGCATTAACCAAGTGTTTGCAATGGCCTGCACCAAACTTCACTCTCATGTAGCAATGAATCTTCAGCACTTGTTGAAACTCAAGTACATACACCAGTCCGACGACTTGCAGTAAAACTAAGCATATGCAGCAGCCTAAAGTGCTTGCAACAACATACTTATACTTGTGGCAATTTCATGCGCTGACATTCGAGGTCATGGCCCTCCATTACGGGCAACAGTCCAGGCGTATAAGCGCATGCAACAATCCCAAGACTTTCTTGCAACTATCTTCAAGGCGATATATAATAAGCAACACCGAGTAAATCACGATTCAAGAACTTGAAAAGCGTAAAGTTGGAAGTCATTGCTTTAACGGTCTTATTTTTTTTTATTTATTTACTTAAGACTAAAATGTTAATTAAAACAAGTGAAAAAGCGAAAGCGGGCCGCCGTCCATCATGAAATAGCTTACATCACCCTATAGGTATTCATGTAACGACTTTTCAAAATGATGCATTATACGGGAAGGGGCCGAAAAAGTGATCTGATTCGAGCCAAGGCACTTTAGTGAGTAAAATTTCATCAAAATATCTCAAAAATTAGTGCTTCTAGGTTGAACACAAAAGCTAAGACGGACGAACAGACAGACGGGCAGGCCTAATGGTATAATAAGAAATGGATCTACCTCAAGTCATATCCTTGTACCACGAGTGGTGTAGGGTAGAATTAAGTAGCTAGAATTAAGATTAGTAAAAATGGGTCGCATGTAATTATAATGCAATGCAGTACCTATAGACCATTATAAATCACTATATGATAATTTACTATTGTAGGGGGAAATCATAAGGAATTAATGCGGTATAGGCAATAACCGCCTTTCTTCACGAAAATTTCAAAAACTACACCGTAGGGAACGAGGTAGTAATGTCCGAAAGAACACCTCCTTTCCCTCCCCTCTGTAACCTCTAGATTACAATCACATCAGAAGTAATCTCCTGCAATGTATACAATATGTCAATGGTTATGACATAAGATGGGAAATAATATATAACCAGGTGGGCAAATATCGACCCGATACATTCAAAATTTCAAATAATTCAATGTGATTTCTGCAAATGCATTGTATTTGTCATTACTTGTCATATAGGCTCAGCTGCGGAGCTATCAAATTTGATGTGTTGTTCTTGTTGTTTTTGTGTAATAGGCCATAAAATGAACGATTTAGGAAGGAGGAGAGTTGCCTCAGAATGCTGTATTGTTGATAACAGGCGTGTTTTGTTCGAGTCTTCGCATTGATGTAAAAATCAAAGTTGACCCGTCGACGAAAACTATTTGCCAATCCCTGGGATTATTGCAATCATATATATATATATATAAGACGACTATAACTATATGTTAAAATATTTCTGCTTTTAGATCCAGAAAAGTTTAATTTGAAGTAAAAAAGCAAATTTGCGGCAAATTCTTTTATCTAAATGACAAAATCGAGCGACTTTCGGGTTTTTCTTTTTATGGATTCAGGTATATTTTTATTATTCTCTTTGTAACGTTGTTGAGGCTATGAAATTTTTCATTGATTCATTAGTGTCTGTCCGTCTCTGTTGACATTGACAGCCTTCGACTTTGAAAAACGGCCTTGGCGCCTACACAGTTCACTTCCGCAGGTTACATCTTAAAAGTTGACGTGACTTTCTCTACGCTTGCACTTCTCACAAAGGCGGATGCAATTTTCGTAGTTCTTTCTTTAATAAGAAACTGTAAAGTATTAGTTATACACTTACGCATTTACATTGAAAAATTCTTCATATTTTTAGTACTTCACTTTCAAAATTAATGTGTGAATGTAAATAAATTTTGTAAAAAAATTTATTTTTTTTTTTTTAAGTTCAATGATACATACGATGGCTAAAGCAGTGGAAAAAGAAAGTGAATTTGGTTTTTCTTTATTTTATTTTTATTTTATATATACATATGTATATATATATATATATATATATTTGTTTTTTCGTTTTCAGTTTCTCTTCCAGTGTTTATGAATATTTTTATTGCTTTTACAATACACCCAAAGATTTCTTACTTTTCAACAATTATACACTATTGTTGCTATATAATGGATGCATATATAAATGTACATAGTTTTGTTAAGTACAAGCTCTTAGTTCAGCTAAGACATAGATGTATGAACATGGCCGTTAACTTTTTATTTTTTTCCTTTTAATTGTAGGTTTGTCTATTTATTTATTTATTTATTTATTTATTT
>KK502659.1:196441-209331 GCA_000688735.1 Glossina austeni
TGTGTGTGTGTGTGTGTGAGAAAAGACCAATTAAAATATTTTCTAAACAATTGTACTTTGCGTTGTTTTTACTGCACAAAGGTTACCGTTATATTATGCAGTTGTTACTCTTAACCATTCATGCCACAGAAAACCTACTTCTATTAGCCTTTTCTTTTTTTTTTTTTTTGCATTTGTTTTTCACGGTGAAAAGAAACCGAAGACGAATGAATTCACATAAGTAGACTCAGTTATACATACGTGTACATATTTTTAGATGTTTATTTTGGCACGACATTGTGGTATTTTTTTTTTTTTTTTTTTTTTTTTTTTGATCTCTTTATTTTTATGCAAAAAACCATAGGCCAGAAAAATAATAATAATAATAACAACGGCAAGAAAAAAGAAAAAGCACACATCTGTTGTGCACTTTTTTACACATACATAAACAATAGGAGTATGTTTGACATTTTTGTGTTATTATGTTGAAAAATATGAGAATTTTAGATAAATTGAACAACATATATGCCGTATATGCATGTAAGGAGTTGCTAGCACATATATACATATTTATATATATATATATACATTCATGCCACTATAAAAAACCATCTTCTTGCAATGAAATTATTTGCAAACTGTATCGTACTTTTTCATCTAACAAGAAATCCCTCAATAGAATATGTTAATGTAGTCTGATGTATGCACCATTGTGCATAAATATCACCGTACAATGGTTTAATGCTTAAATGCATCGCACTTGTCGTCAACATTATATATGATAGCGCAATTAGATCACAGAGAGTAAAGAGTAATAAACTAAACATATATCCGTATGTAGGCTTTAAACAATAACAACTCTGTTATTATATAAAAAAGTGTTAAGCATTGTGTTGTCAGGCGGCATAGTTCAGAAAAAGCAAAAGCATTTTAAAAAATTGTTATAATTTCCAAATAATAAAAGATAGACAAATAAAAGAGCTTTATAATGGGCCAGGATTCACCACTCAAATAATGGCATTTTAAAATGAGGCGTTATAGGGGCGTGTGGTCGAAAACGTGGTCTAAACGCGTCAGTGTACCAAATTTCATAAAAATTTCTCAACAATCTATCTTGGTCAAAAGACGGACAGACGGACGGACAGCCATAGATACTTTTGAAAAGTAATTCTGAATCGGTTGGCATAATAAATGTGACACTATCTCGAATCCTTTTTGGGTATTGCACACATCCGCACAAACTTAATAACCTTGTATCGTAAGGTGGTGTAGGGTATAATCATTAAAAAAGCAATTGAAAACGTTATAGAAAGACACGGCTCACCATTAAATACCTAATACCAATAGTGCTTGATCCATTTACTTATGTAACGACTTTTTAAAACAACTTACGCCTTACAGCGGGAGCGGTGAAAATGGCTCGATTCGAAGTGCTCACGATGTCATTGAGACAAAACATGTCGTTAGTCATATTTCATGAAAATATTTGAAAAATTGTTTTGTTATGAATTAGCTTCAGTACAGACAATCGGACGGACAGACTCCCAGACTTCTGTGCGTTGGTTTGTAGTGTAAATAAAGAAAACAAACAAAAATTTTTTATTCTACTTAAGTTACACTACTTTCTTGTTTATTTTCCTACTTTTCTTTCAAAGTTTACAGAAACAGAAAAAAGAAACGCAAGCTTCATTAATTCCAGCCGCTAATTGCTGAAATATCAGTGTCTTTGCAAAAAAAAAAAATGTAAAGCCATTTTCGTTCATTTGTATATTTATTCGTAAGTAATGCAGATGAATAAATATTTTGCGTTAAATGATCCCTTCAAGACATTTGGCTGGCGAAAATCAGACAAAATTGTTGGATAAAATAGTTTTGTTAAACAGCTAAACGCCTACAACAATAACGCAATGCACTGCTAGACCCAGAATGGCAACATAACTTGCATTCCATTACTGCAGCAAAATCGTGCGAAACTTGAAAAAAAAAACCAATCACATGTCTATGTTTTCTTCACACATATATAAACATCAAAGAACCTTAAAACTCGACTTTCTTCACTAAACGCCAATTTTTGTTATCTTTTGTTTAAGAACAATAATTAATACTGTAGTGTTTATTGTTAATAGGAACGATAAGAAACAATGCCAACACGTAATGTCAACTAAAATCTTTTTTACATAAGCACATCATATTACTCAATAAGTTCCCGGTCTGACACATATAGTCTATATGTTCAATGTTTGCACGTACTTTGACAATTTACTTAAACGAGACCCGCCTATCGGGTAATTTAGGAGTGATTTCCGGCATGCGGGTTGAAAGAAAATTTTTGCAAAAGAGTGGGCCTATACCAGCGAACAGAATTTGAGTATCGTCAAAGGCCTTTCCAAGCTTTCTGGGAAGGGTGCAATTCTTTAATGCCCTTGCATTTTGGGATAACCACAGTCACTACGTGAGTCCGCATTCAGCAGTCGGGTCTAACATGGCGTTGACATCGAAGTATTTTGCTACCAGTCCTGCTTAGCAGGCCAAAGCACAAGTGGTCTCGGAGGGTGTGGTCAGCCTGACCACCGTGCACGCCATGGTTTTATTATGTAACGTTTTAGGGTTGTCGGCGGTAGTTGCCGGCATACTCTTTTGTTTCGCTAATTCTCCCGTGACAGATAGCAGATATTAATCCAGCATAGACCAGGCACGAATCCACACTACCAACTTCTCTGGTCCCCTTAATAGCTTGCTGACCTTTTTGCTAAATCTTGGCTGAAATCTTTGCTGAGAAGTCTGCAAGCATACAACTCGTGAGACACTCGATCACTCCTGCAAGCTGGCATTCTCATCGCCGGTAGATCTCTTACATACATGCCAACACTGTTCGCACATGTTGACATGTGACATGACATGATGAAACATAGATTACGTCAGACTCAATACAACAATCAGCCGAGTAGACAGAAACCGCCGAACACAATCCAAATCGTCACCTCACTAAAAAACGCATATCTACCTTGTACGCTAATGGTCGTAATGTCATGAAATATTTAATTTAAAGGCTGAACAGTGTTGCAATGCAAGCGTCCGAGAAGAGATGTCTGCATTCATTACAGGCAAAGATTCGTATACATATGTAAAGAAACCATCAACAAAATGTAGATACGTTCTATTTGTTGTTCCGTGTCAGAGAATTTGCAACTGGAAGACTTGATAATTTTTATTTGTACCCTACACCATTTTTGGTACGGGCTATATTAGGTTTGTGCGAACGTAACATGCAGAAGTGCTTAAGATAGATCTACCTTTTAGTATGCCGATCGTTTCCGAATCATTTTCTAAATGGACCGAAGCCTGTCCGTCCGTCTGTCCATGTAAATTAGTGTTCAAGTGATAGGTAGCAATTTTTGAGATATTTTGATGAAATTTAGTACACTGATGTGTTTTGACCCAAGGACGAACGCTATTGAAAATGGTTTGGATCGGTCCACTTTTTCGACCACTCCCCCCCCTATAATGTCCTATTATGAAAAGTTGTTATATGGAAAAAATTGTAATTTTCAAAATTTCCCGACAAAAGCGGCTAAGCAGTAGTATTTATGCATTCTAAATTGGTATGATAACTTTGGACCGGCTGCGTCAATATTTGAATACCCCCTTATATAACGAAAACTGAAGTTCATATGAGAAAAAGTTTCGCCAGGTTGTCGCAAGTCAGACTGGGCAGTTCCCTTTCAATCCCACCAAATACTCAACTATAACGTTATTTGGCACAATCCAGGCTTTGAAGTCATTTCTGGATGTTCACCAGCCTTTGGCCATGAGCACGCGTAGTGTTTTCATCTTTTTTATACTAAGAAAAGGATCACATAGCGTATTTCTTCAGATATTTCACTCATTTTTAAATCAATAGACGGGAAAAGCATTAGAAATGTAATGTCACAAAAAATATAAACACATACTCGTTTGATGTATAGGCATCAACACCATCTGGTGGAAAAAAAAAACCGCAAAGACTTTTTATATGGCCCTTCTACTATAGACTTGTTCTTTGATCGAGACTTGGAGCATTTCCAATCCACTTGAAACTTCAATGCTTCAATCAATAAGATCGATATCGTAATCTTTGCGACCATGGAATGTTTAGCGAAGACATCGCAGCATAAATAAATGGGAAGGAGGCGAATATGGGCAGAAATGATATGCCCGTAATGGGCAATAGAACGTAATAAACTCATACATACATATATGTATATATATATATATATATATATATATATATATGTGACAAAGACAAATATATATAAATATAAATATGATTTATAATAAAAACAACAACAAAAATTGACCCTTATGACAGTATTGAGTTAATACCTTTCATTAATTGAAATGATTAATTAAAGCCATAATAAACAATCGATAAAGAAAAAAAAAAAAAAAAAAAAGAAAGCGTCATATGACGGTGCAAAAAAGTGCAAATGGTGATAATGGGTTAAAAAATGAAGTTGCATGGTTTTTACGTCTTCAGTGCAATAAAATGCTTCTCGCTTTAGGTATACAACATATTCCAACGTAATAATAGCTGACTAGCAGCGACCAGCATAGCAAAGCTTTGCCTTTTTTATATTCAGTTCACTTTCCAATATTTCCTTCCGGTCTATGTGATCAATTATTATGGGATTGATAACTTCATGTATTACTTTTCGTCTCTTTTTTTATATGCATTTTATATAATTTTTATTTTATTTATGCAAGTGGTAAAAGCGCTGATGAGTAATTGAAAGCAATAAAATATTACATAGACAAGTAAGACCTAGTTTTTTGCGCATCTACTCCAAAGATGAATTTTAACAAATTCCAAAATGGTTTTCATCTCTTTCCGCATAAATGCTGATAGGCGAGATATTTGTGTGCGTTTAAGTCGCATCATATAATAACTTCTCACTTCTCACTTATATCAGTACAGCGCCGACTTACAAGAATATCGAAATAAGCTGAGCTTAGATGTACGTACCGTACAACACGGGTCATGTTAGTTTTCTAGATAATATGTATTTCTTCTCGACATTTTAGCTAAAACTATTTCGAGTCCGTAATAGGGAAATATGAATAAGATTTGGAAATCTTTAAATATGTTATCTGGGGTCAAAATTTTAATACCCTACGAGCTAAACCTAGCAAATAATTAAACCAGCTACTGCCCGTACATTCAAAAAAGCCTCACTAAACTAGCTATTGCTCAGGGTTAACGAGTAACTAAACTAGCTACCGGGTTGGCCTAGGGACAAACTAAATTAGCTACTGCTGAGTGCTAGGGGATAACTAAAGTTGTTTTTGCTTGGGATTAAACGCGACTAATTAAACGAACTACCAACTACGATCAACGTCAGCTACAAAGTTGACCTAATGGCTACCTAATTCAGTTACAGCTTACGACTGGCGAACTTCACGCATCTTAAGCACCTGAGTACCTTCACCAAATCAGCTGATTATTCTTTCTAATTTTCTGTACTCATAATTTTGTCTACAAACACAGATCGCCTACACTTTTTTCTTCTCCGGCATTCTTAGCCGGAACTTCGACTGTACAGTACCTTACGGAGGCCTATGGGAATAACTGCGGCGCAGAACATCACCCGTTTAACAAGCATAAGCATCACCAAAAAAAAAAAAAAATTATAATAATAAAAAATTAAAAAAGCGCTTATCTCACGTTTCCTAAAATCACAATTATATCATCAAGGTGTTGCTGTTTATGGTACTGGATTATGGGTCTTAATTGATTTAAACAAGCCTAATTCATATCCAAACAAACAAAAAAAAAAGAATAAGAGAATATAAATATAAACTTCTTCTTCCCTAAGATTAGCGAGTAATTAAAATAACTGCTATATAGGCCAAGTGTTAGCAAATAACTAAACTAATTACCAAGTTGGCTTAACGGGTAACTAAAGTGACTAAATTTTAGGTCTGGCGAGTAAATCAACTAGCTATTGTTTAAATCCCACGAGTAAACAAAATGGCTATGGAGTTAATCTTCCGAGAAATTAAATTAATTTCTGTTTAGAGCTAGTGGACTACCTAGACTTGTTACTGCCTAAGGATAGTGAGTAAGTAATTTGCTTTTCTGCCTTATACTAGCGTGTAACCGAATTGGTTATTGCCTTCAACCAGCAAGCAATTTAACTAATTCCCCATGAAGAAGGGCCAAAATTTCCTAGACAAACCGGGGCACTAGGTAACTTGTCGATATAAGCTCTTGTTATTATCTCTCATCACGTTGTCTAATAAGTCCGTAACGACAAAGTTCCTTCCTTTTGAAATTAACTCTACTTAATAGGGTCGATCGGTGGATGGGATGCAGTTTCCTTAACAATGCAAACTGAAGTCCGGTTCCAATACCGACAATAAGCTATTGCGTACAGTAAAATACACACACTTGAATATGTCCACTACGGCTTACACTGCTCACACTTCACATTACGATAGTGTTTTCTAGAATTTAACACAGAATCGCAAATGCGTCATTGCGGGCGTGCAATTTCTTAATCAATCACGTCTCGGGTAGTTTAACATTAAAAACGAAAAATCGAAAGATATTTGCTCGAATGATCGATCATACGCTAACGGAAAGTATTCCTAATGTTCGGTTTTAACCGAATTTGACCTCTGTCTTGTTAAATATTGAGACACACAAGCACACCATCGATTTTAAATGGCACTAATTAAAATGAGAAAAAAACAAAAAAAAAAAAAACAAAATTGAAAATACATATTTAAATAAACGGTATTGTTATTATTGTTGTAATATTTGGTGTCACTTGTTTGCATATAATATATATGTGTGAGTTTGTCTGTCGTCTACATTGTTTTGCATGGTGGCTCTAGTGCAGCTGCTCGAGTTTTGTTGATGCATTGGTGGCATTGCTATCTGATGTTGGTGGTATTGACGATGTTGTCTGGCGATATTTATTATTCGCTGTGTGCATATGTAGGTGAACTATTGTAATAGTACGTAATGCAGACGGAATGGGGAGAAACTGTCAAATGTTAATGTCGCCTGAAATACTAACTAGCATTTGACTTTTCTTTTAGATTATCGTTATTATGCTTTTTTATCTTTTCATTCCATGTTAAAAACTTATGGTTTAAATTCCAGCGCAGAATATTTAAAATGAGTTCCAATTATATGAATTATTAGAATATGACAAATGTGACAATGATAGGTTCAGGGAAGGTAAGGTAAGGATTTCCAGATCTTTAATACATACATAGGCGGGTGTATATGCGTGTATGCGTTTTTTCTTTTTTTGCTATGCGACCTAGAGATAGGAATCTTCAAAATTCACTACTGGTCCGAACCAGTAGCATGCACGATTTGCCGTCCATGTGGTCTACGTACGATTTTAAATGAGCGCACATACAAAATTCGTTGATAAATGTCACCCGCGAGAACCCCGATAGTTATTACTTAACGGGCACTGGTTGTAATTGGTGCTCTTCGTTTGTAATGCGGACTACACTGTTGACTTACGCTTTCTCTTCTTTCCAACCATTACCTCTTCAAAGGTGGTAATTCACGCAGCACTTTTGTCGCAACGCCGTTCACGCTGATCCCTGTTTGTGTGTGTGTGCTCTTTTTTCTTAAGGTGAAAACCCATGGAAAGGCAACCGCTAAGGGCAGTACGAGACTTTAACTCACCCAAAACCAGCTAGACTTCTATCCCCTACCCTGTGGCACGACCGTTTTTGTATACTTCCACCGAGATAGCCGTTTGGGCACTGCTTAAAAGCATACATTCACGCTTCTCGTTTCCTTGTTCTCTCTCGATGTTTCCGGCGAGCACTCTTGCCGCCTTCCATATTTTCAGATCGTGCAATATATTCGTTACAAACTGTCTGGGAGAGGAAAGCTCTCCAATTTCCATCTGTAGTTTCTGTCGTTCATTGTGGACCGACAAAGAACACATATTCAGCGTCTTCGTGGCGCTCACTGCAGCTACACAATGGATCCTGCTTTATTTTAAAATTATGTAAGTAGGCTCTAAAACTACCAAGGCCAATTATTAATTGTGTTAAATAAAAGTCAACCTCACCATGCCGCCTGTTGAACCAGGGAAGCAGATCTGGTATGAGTCTGGACGTTCATCTACCTTTGTTCACCCTGCTCCAGCGCTCGTGCCCTTCTTCTGCCCTTCCATCATTCGACCTTTTGCACGCTGCTTAACCGTGCCAGCCGGCAAGCTGTGGAATTCGGTTGTAATCAATTTATATGCCGGGCCCCATGGGTTCTTCTTTAACGCTTTAATCAGATTTAGGAAACAGTTTTTCTTGCTGGTCATATTTGCCTTTTTAAGGTATCTGCGCCTCTTTTTGTGCTACTCTTGATAGTTTAGATAGGCGCTGGTCCCCCTCGATCCTTGTGATAATCTTCGCGCTCGATTGGATTAAGCTCTCAGTTCGGTTATCTTATCGATGCAGCAGTACACTTTCCGTTTGTAAAGGCAACGTTTTCCCATTGATCCATCAGAAGCTGTTATAATTCGCCTCATAGCATTTGCAACGATGGGCTTTGCCCAGTTTCGGGATTCTGCCTCGTCGAGTATGTGCTCAAAATAGCTCCTTAACTGGCGATTCTGCTTTCTATTTGTGACCCCTGAGAAGTTGTTTCACACGTTATGTGGGCACGTCGGTTCTGTTGGAGTGTTGGAATTATTGCTTAGTGGTTGGTGTGGGTGGGTATAGACATTGTTAATACTCCACCTCACCCGCAACGAGGCCAACGAGATGCTAACCATAGCAACGTCAATCCCGGCGGCGCGACCGTCTCTGCTGGATGGTCATGTCAAGCAGGACTAAGGATTCAAGGGTGACTCTGCCTCTAGTGTTCACCCATTTGCTCTCCCAGGCATTAACGTTGCCTGGGTTTTTCCGCACACAACAGCCCAAAGCGCTTGTATTCGCATTTCGAGCTGGAGATGGAAAGATGTTGTCGATTTGTGCCAGCAGCAAACACGATTCTCCATCCATGGCGCCCATGTGCTAAAACTAGGTATTAAATGTTACTTCTCGGAGACTGGTTGCAATTAGCGCGCTTCCTATGGTTGGACGTCAGTAGAATACACAATTGTCTTGCAATCCCTCTGCTCTCCACCCGCTGAGCAGACTGCTTATGAGCTCGTCTATGGTGCTCCAGGCTTCATTGCTGCGAGTTGCCATTTCCATTATCTCACTGGGTTCTACTTGAGTCTACCATTCTCAAACGTTTTGCAGTGAAATGTAGCGTGTTCTGCATGTTCGTTTCTTTCCGAGTATTCCGGGCAGTACGACGAATTGTTGTGTCGCGACCTGTACAGATACTTCCGAAAGCAGCCTTCACCAGTCAGAAACTGTGTGCGATAAAACTTTACTTCGGCGTTTCGGTCCATCACGTTATGTTTGGGATAAGAACGAGCGTGCATCTTCTATTCGTTGCTCTTCCCCGCCGCGATTACCAAATACTGGTCGACACTAGCCGCTCGTCTTCCTTCATGCGACGCTGTTCGTGGATGCGCCTCTTCATCCGTCAAAATATCAATTAGAATGGCGCTAAGGCCGGCATCCTCCGACACTTTTCAGAATGCGCATATCTGCCTTATCGTGCCAAGATGATGTATTGTTGCCCACTTTCGGTACATTGCGCGGGTGTGTGTGTGTGTGTGTGTTTTCTCGGTATGCGAGTTGCATATCCAAAATTTCGAAAGAAACAAACGCATCGCACTTCATATTTCAGCTAATGCTTGTGTCTATGTCTGGCTCAAGAGGGTTTACCATAAGGTTTGATCCTCCACTTGAGGATAACTGTCGTGCAAATTTAGTCATATATGGATACGTAATGTGAATGCTGAATACTTAATCTCACGCTGGATTTGTTAGTCCCTGAACAAAGAAGGCCTCTTGACAAATTTTATTCTCTATGGTCAAACTTGCAGTTGCGACTTTACACTCGAGTATATAAATATGTTCGGTGCGATTTACGTGTAATGACAACAGCCTGCAAAGTTGGCAAGAATCGATCCAACGCTTTATATCACCTATTTGGTGCCAGAAATAGCGATTTCTGGTCGAGCCTCATAGTCGCATTATTTCCAATTGGCGATTAGCGACGAGCAACTAGAGTCCTTTCTCTTTATGTACGTCAGGGGTGACGTGTGGATGCATCACTTTCATTTCCAAACTGAGGCTTCTAAGCCATGAACCAGTTTTATGTTTGCATTTCTACTTTTTTTTAATTTCGAACGTGGTAACAGCAGACAGACAGATAAATGGATAAATGGTCGCAAAGAAATTAGGTTAATTCAGGGTAAATGCATGCTTTATGTGCTCATCGATACTGAAACGCTTAAAAACAATAAAAAAACATTCATCACTGGTTACGTATATACTCGTGTATCCATTACAAAGTCACCTATGCGTACGCAGAGTCTTGCAAAAAAGTAAAATAAAAGTTCTTTTAAAAAGCAGAAAATGTGTGACATTGCGCTATGATAAGAAAAAACGGCTGTATTGCATGTGTTTTTCACTGTTATCTCATTGTATGCTCTTCCACGAATTTCATCCGCTTGATCTGCAAATATTGCGTATTTTTTCTGTTTTCTGAATCTTTTTTTTTTATTGTTGTATGTATTTTACAATACGAAATAATATTCTGTTTATGATCTTCACCGATATCTCATTAAACTAGTTAGATAACCACGACTATGGCTGATGATAAGCAAAACACTTTTCATATCTCGTTCATATCTTGGGAAAGAAAGCAAACAAACTTTAAAGTGAATTATTGGCCATAAATTGTTTTCTTTTGCTTTTTCTTTTCTTTTTTTTTTCGCACATATCTTTATCTGTTCAAACATTTTTATCTACTTATGTATGTATATATGTTGTGTGTACAATTACAGATTAGACTCGTGTATCAATTACAAAGTCAACAATGATGACATTAAGTTAAAAAAAAAAGAAAAGAAAAAACTTCCTTGCTTTTTACTACTCTTACCGCAGAGACGCCAATGTACGCAGTGGCTGTGGTTGGTGAAGAGCACCGTGTGCGGCACGAGATGCATTAAAAAATTGCACTTTATATGATAACGCGGAAAATCACAAATGCTGACCAAGTTGCCGAATGTCATAAACTCGAATAGCAGCCAGCCATCAATGAATCCTTGCATAATAATATAACATATTGATCGAAGCGCGAGCGTCAAGCGAAAACGTTCTTCTTTCCTTTAAGTTTTCGTTCGTTTTTTTTATTTTTGTTTTTGTTTTTTGTGTTTTCCTATAGAAAATTGAAAAAAATATATTTTATTAAAATTGAAGTGAAAGAACAAGAAAAAATTGTAACTACGCTCGTCATTTTTGGCCGGTAATTAATAAATTGTTTTAAGCAACGTGTGGCGAAACGGGCGCCGGAACTGTGCTGCCATTTGTGGTTGGCTGCACAAGCAATGTCGCACAGTGCTTTAAATGGTGCAGCCGCAGCAGCAGCAGCAGCAGCAGCAGCAGCAGCAGCAGCCGGTGTACTCATTGATAGTGGCAGTGGTGGTGGTGGCAGCAGCAGCAGCAGCAGCAGTAGCGGCAGCACAAATACCGGTGGTAGCAGCACCTTTCAAACCGCTACTGGCATTATGGACTCATCGCGTGTCTCCACTTGCCTTATATCCATGTTACTTATAGTTTACGGTAGTTTTCGTAGTTTAAATATTGAACAAGAGGCGCGAGAGCGTGAGCAAAAGAAACGCAATGAATCGATGACAAATTTAATTACCGGTGAACCTGTTGAACAGGAGCCCAGTAAGTGATTGAGTGTTGCTTGTTTTTTTTGCAAGGTTTGTTAACTAGTTTCGCTTATTATTATTATTATTATTATTATTGCAGATAAATTTGCTACTCTGGATACTATGCATGCTTTGTGTTTACCTTTGGGTGCCTCAATATCTCTTTTAATCATGTTTTTCTTTTTCGATTCCATGCAATTGTTATTCGCTGTCTGTACTGCAAGTAAGTTGTCCCATCTTTCCGATTAGATTATCATTGCCTTCTATGAATTAAATTTTAAATTATATATCGTTTATAAATATATAGTTATTGCTACAGTCGCATTGGCATTTTTATTATTACCCATGTGCCAGTATATCATACGGCCATGTACGGACGGCAATCGTATATCATTTGGCATTTGTGGACGTTTCACTGCCGCCGAACTCTTCAGTTTTACACTCTCCGTATCGATTGTTTGCATTTGGGTTCTCACCGGTCATTGGTTGCTGATGGATGGTAAGTAAATTTCTTGTTAATTTACTTCTACCAAAGCATCTGGACGGAAAATATATTTGCAAAAAATTTAACGAATTTTACTACCCACCGACCTTTTTGAACTCACATCAAGAGCAAGAAAATTTTAGTAAAAATCCAGTGCGCCTTTGCTAACATCAAACGCATTCGTCAACGGTTTTTATTGCATGTGGCCTTTTCGCTAAAATAAGTCCTATCTTCAATCTGTCCTAACACTGTCTTGAGGCAAATCCATATAACATATATTTACCTAACCATAGGTAAATCTTTCAATTTGTCCCGTTGAAAATGTGACCAATCACGGAAGTCAGTCCGTGATCACAAATAATTCTGAATTCAAGATCTTTAATTTTTCTTTGTCCTTGATGGCTTGAAATTACTTATGTGAATGGGGATTTTCGCAATATGTTTGATGTGTATTCGCCTGTAAATCTACGCCGAACAAAAACAAACATGCATTTTAATCAAAAATGTAAATAATTTCCAAATTTTATTAAAGCTAGAGCTAAAGCTAGAGCTTTTGCCGCGACAAAGTACGAAAAAAAAAAAAAAAAAAAAACAAAAAACAAACAGAAGACACCATTTGTGGGACACGG
>KK502659.1:219223-229374 GCA_000688735.1 Glossina austeni
AAAAAAAAAAAAGAAAAAGAAAACTTTTCCCCATTAAAAATTATAAAATATGTGTATTTCTAGAATTATATTAGTGTATAAGAATGAGTTAAAAACAAAAACAAAAAACCGATTAAATCAGAAGTATAAAAATTTTTAAATAAAATTTAAGTTAAAAAGAAAAAAACAAATTTAACATATACATAAAATATGCATCGTTTCAATATCATAAAATTCAAGATTAGATGGAGTTTGTTGGTGGGGCACGTGAAAGGAAAAATCCCCAAAAAAGACTTTAGCTTCAATTACGGGGACGAACCACTACGTCTTTCATGGAAACCCTCGAACACGAAGATAACCGAAAGAAGAAAGATACCAAAGAAGAACCGAAAGAAGAAAGATACCGAAGAAGAACCGAAAGATCATATGACGCGATCCAAATTTTGCAAACATAATTTACTTCTTATCCTCTCTTCTTATAAAGACTTGCTTTTCATGATAACCGCAATATATATATATATATATTTATGTATATATTGGGAGGGCCATTGCTGGGGCTGAGGTAACTCGGCGGCTTCAGGAAAATCACAAGAAATTGATATTTGTGAGACATTATTTTAATCTTCATTTCCTTTTATTCATTTCACATGAGTTCAAATAATAATTCGAGTCGCCCGGTCGTCACTTGCATAAGGGATTTGTGTGTGCTTGGCAGCAGCACCCGGACAATTTGGAAGCCGTTGTTTTGTAGGTTTTTTTAAAGTGGTGTAAAGAATACTTCACTGCAATCGATATCCGTATTATGTACACCACTTATACTCCCTACAGAATTAGAGTATAACTCGCATGTGTTGGGCGGAAGAATCTAAATTTCGCTTAGATGCGCTCGAAACTCCCAAATAGTCCAAAACTCCAAACTCTCGACACCCTCAAGCACCGGCGTAATGGGAGCTATGTAGTGCACATCCAGGGCCAGTGTTCTACACAGATAAGAGAGAGATGTGTCCGCCAACCAAGTCCTTTAAAAGGATTACAAGTCTTTCTAGGGTTTCCCTGCTCCCTCGTCCTGCAATTGTCCATAAATCGCACGACACTCTACCGCCGCCTCTCGTCTTTCTTTAATCGCACTGCCCAAGCGTTTGGAACAATCTACGAGGAAGTGTCTTCGCTGCCGTGCCTGATGTTCTCACAAGTTAAACAAAGTACACAAACCTTTTCCTCTACCTGTAACCTGTAACTCTTCGTGATCACCATCGGGCTTGCGCGTATAGAGGACACCCCCCTCCCGCGTGTGGAACTGATCATAAAACCTCCGGCAAGTGGCTGATGACTACAAAGCTTACGCGCAACCACAACATTACCTTGGGAATTCAAGTATCCCAAGTTCAACGATATGCACTATTTGCAAAGTTCGGAGAAGAGATGTAAGTCAAAATGACTTTTATCTACTTGTCGGACCAAGGTTTCTAATTATGTCTCTGATGCCTTCTATTGTATTTACATAAATTAAATATTTTGTCAACATAATTAATTGCCCTTTTGTTTTCTCTCAAAGGTCCAAAGGGAAAATTTTTTCTTATTTATATTTTTATAAAAACTTTTTCTGAATAAAAATTTCGCGCAATTCCTTTTTAAACGAAATATAAACAATGCGGCGTCACGATGGAGGTAAGCAGCTTAAATTCTTCGTTGATTCTCTGTTGGTGGATCTGGATGCTATGGAAGATACTCATCCAAAATGCATAGTTAAAAAGCAATTCAAAAAGTCTAGTGCATGTCCACGTGAAGGATTTCCTGCTAACATAAAATCTGTTGCCCGTATCGGAGCTTCTTCGCTTATTATAAAATGGGAAATAATTGATTGCGAAAATATTAAAGGATATGAACTCTTTTTGGATGGATATTTATCCAATCGTTATTATAGTCCTAGGCACGAATCAGCGGTCATCGTTAACGTAGATGTCGATCAGCCTCATAAAGTAATCTTATTGGCTCTAAACGAGAATAGCGACACAAGTTTGGATATAGTACTTAGAAATAGAAGAAAAATGCAAAGACCATGTATAAGGGATTGCGAAACTAGAGTGCTGAAGTGTCCGCCATCTTCTCATACCCGTGGTCGCATATGGGTACCTAGTTTTTTTATTTACGAACCGGTTGGCAAGGCAAGACAAGTTGAGCCTGAGATTAGGCTACGGCCACCTGAAGAATACTGCCCGATAAGACAGAGAGAAGGTGAACCGATTCACAGCGCTCCCGAGGAACAAGAGGATATATTACCCGATTATGAGGAATTGATAGATGAAGAAGCGGCAATTATAAAACAAGAGTCTGCCGAGGATCTAGCGATTGTAAAACAGGAATTTGCAGAAGAAGCTGATGAGAACGATTCACGACTTATGGAAGAGGCACAAATCAAGCCAGAACAATCTGACGAAGATTTAAAAACGGAAGCCGATTAAAAAAAGGCAATTACAAATTAGCCGTTTTGTGGAAAATATTGAATAGAGACTATACATTAAACCCTTACTAAGTTTTTGCGTAACAAGCACAAGTTTTAAATTTACTCATAGGCCTGCAGTAAAAAGTATGTCTTTGCATGGAAACGAAGTACAACCACGAAAATTTAAAAAACAAAAAATGATAAATTAGAAAAAATATGCTTGATCTTGTTACGCTTTCCACTCTTTCGATCGCCCGTCTCGCTAAAAAGAAAAAAAATTATCTACAATTTTAAAATACATAAAAAAATAAACATATCGCAAAATACAACAACAAAATACATCGTTTTTTTTTACTCCTTTTACTGTCAAACATAGGAGTAAATTTTACGCTCAAAATAAAGTTTTAATATTCTCAGTATAAATAAAGCAAATTTTGCGCTCAGATTGTTTGACATTTGATAATATTTGCTTGGTGTTGCCATACAAATTTGGTTTTAGTTTTAACAGAAAATCAGCAACTATTAACGGAAAACCAGTGAACTTTAACCACACTGCTGCAGTCTCGACATTCATATATCTTAATGGCAATTTCTTCATAATCAATCACGCCTTTGTTGCCTATGTCGTTTTTGAGTGCTTTAAGACAAATTTACTTGCTTTACTACTTTTGTTACTTTGGCATTTTACCAAAAATTATTGTTATATGAGAAAAAATGGCAACGCTGTTCAGGCGTCTCTGCTAAGAAAGATAATCCGTTCAGGCGTCTCTGTTAACAATAGCATCCTTTTAACATAGACTTCAAAACATGGTAACAACGTGTTAACGTGTAAAACAGGGTTATTAAACGACAACAAAAGTATAAAGCTTTCCATGGAAATTAGCGATCAGAATATCGTTCCTTAATTGGTTAGAATTTTACGCATTTCGTAGTCCCTTTCACCAAACATTTAGAAAGGGTTTTTTAACTAAAATTGTATTATTTCCCCATCTTGTACTGTCAAAACTTTTTTTTTCCATTTGCAAAACTATGTTAAAAACGCCGGCAAAACGTGTGTCCAAAGCGCCATCTAGAAACTACAATTTTAAATGTATTCACATGGTTAAATATAATTATAAATATAGTGGCTGCCATACATACTGAAGATTGTTATCTGTCTGAACAGTGTTCCAGCTGCGCTAAGCACAACAATTCAAAAATCAGAAGGATCCATAGTAAGTTGTTTTAAAATTATTTATAAAAGTCTGTCTTTCAAATAAAAATTAGTGTTAAAAAGAGAAGCAAATTAATGGAATAAGATATTATTAAAGATACATAGAGTTACCAAGCTGCTAAAAAGAACAATTTAAATGAAATAGGAAAAGCCGCTTAACGTATGTTTTAAACTCTCCTAATCTCTCTCTTTCTCTCTCTCTCTCTCTGTCGCACGCTCTCCTTACAACGACATCTATTTTTCTTGGCAAGTCTAAATTTTATGCAATGGCAACACTATTTATGTAAATCTGAGAAGAAAAAACGGGCTGCGTAAAATGCGGAGATTTAACAGATTTTTCTATAAAATATTAAGAAAATTGCAAAAGTTATTGTAAAAAATTCTGCTAAACAATATATTATTAATTTATTATGATAACTTTCATTATGTGCAAGTAAAAAGTTCAAATGATTTTATGATAAAAAGCAAAAAAAAAAAAGCCAAGAGAAAATATTTGGTGCAACATAAAAAACAAGAAACCTACTGGGAAAATCTCGTGTGTGTTAAATAAAAGAAAAAAAAAAAGCGAGACGCAAACGAATTATTTAGCGTGTTACATTTTTTATGAGAAAGCAGCAAAATTGTATTGTAAAACGCAAGAAAATGTATTTATAACTTGAAAGAATATAGCGAAAAATTCCAAGAAAAAGACAAACAAAATAAAGAGGAAAAGATTTAAACAGAATCAACAGCTATAGACAAGGTGTACACCATCCATCTTCGCAATTAAACCAACCCAATTAGTATGTACATTTACAAGAGGCAGTAATAATAAAAATATAAAACAGAAGCGCAAGGTAAGGCATAAAAATATGAAAACCAATGCCAACAACAATAACATGCTAATCATAATAAAGGCAGCATTACCAAAAAAAAAAAAAGAAAAAACGTTGAATTTAACTGCTACGCAAAAAAAAACTATTACGTGCCACACAAACAGACACAACATATATCCACACAAATATATTCTTTTACGGCCCCCTCATATATAGTAAGTGGTAAGACCGCCGCTCTTATAATTAGCACAATGTTTTACGGTCTCTTACACAATCCTCTCACACTCGATGTTACTCTCTTCTAACCTTTCTAGGTTTTAACTAGGCATTATCGCATAAAAGATAATAAAAAAAAAAAAAAAAAGACAAGGCGTCACATACATTATTTATGTAGGCTATACCGCACACAACCATTATCTCCTTGTTTTTTTTTTTTCTTATTTTTCTACACCCTTCCACTTTACCATTGTGTACTATATCGTCATTAAAGTGCCGTAGTAAAACTTACGTAGGCACTAGCTGTAATTTTACAAGACAAGGCGGACTGTATTCTTTCCTCTTTTTATTTTTATTTATTTTTTTTGCTGTTTTTGTCAATGTGTCACAGTTTTTTTTTTTACTTTCTGTTCTCTTGTTATATCCTGTATGATTTTTTCAAGGTTGTCTTCATATATATATATATATATGTGTACGTTGAGTGTGCGTATATGTTTTTGAAAATAATCATATATGTGCATACGATGCATGATTTACTACAATAGCATTTATTCATAAACGGAGAGATAACAGAATGTAAGGGTTTTTCTTTTTTCATGAGGAGAGAGTTTGTTTTGCTTTTACAATTTACTTTTGCCTATTTTCCTTGTTTACTTTAAATATAATACTTGTCCAGTTGTTGATCTTTTGACTGCACTATCGAAAGCTGTTTGTTTAAAAATAAAACATAGTGTGAAAACAAAGTAATTAAATATGCACGCACGTACAAGTCTAAAAATAACTATTGATTTATTTATTTATTTATTTATTTATTAATACAATTCATTTTATCTATTTTAAATAGTGAAAATTGCAAAAAAGTTTTCTGATTGAAGATTCAGTCAATAAACACATTTCACCGAAATACACGCTCAAGCATACAGTCAAGCATTTTTTCTTGTCAAGGGTTGACGTAATTAATTTCTCCAAAACGATTTAAGTCGCTTTTAATTGATGTGCATGGTAAATTTCGAAACTAAACCTTTTAGAGACCTTCTAAGTTGCAATATACCATATTTTTTGATAATTATACCCTACACCACTCACGTTACAATGTGTGTTAAGTTTGTGCGGATGTACACAATAACGACAAGGACATGCGCTAGAACTACATTATAATCATTTTGTAAATCGATGTAAGCTTGTCTTTTCGTCTGTCTATATGTCCATGCATCTTTGTATTCAATATAATTTTTAGCATGAAACAAGCGCGTATAGGAAAAAATGCACGGCCAGAAAGGAATCATTCGAATGGATTCGTATAAAAGTTTGAGAATCTTTTTTATTTTTCATCCTGCATACTATGATCTAAACCTCGTACTTACTTATCCCATCCCAAAATTCTAAAAGAACAATACGAGCAATGCAAGAACTGAATTGAACTGAAAAGGGGAAACTTCTAGCCACCTATCGCTAATCGTTAAATCGTCTAATCGTTAAATGTCAATGTCTTAATCGGACCTTAACTATGCCGAATGAAAACTTACGGTAAGAAAACAAAAAGAAGAAGTAAAAAAACAAGCAAGAACAGTATAGTCGGTCAACGCCGAATAATGTCTTAATCAGACCTTAACTATGCCGAATGAAAACTTGCGGTAAAAAAACAAAAAAAAAAAAGTAAAAAACAAGCAAGAAGAGCATAGTCGGTCAACGCCGAATATTAGATACCCTACACTATAGTTATTCGCTCGTTTTGGTAATAATACTCGAGAAAATGCACATGATTTTCACCCAAAGCCATAACTGTCATGAAGGCCCGCATATTGGAAGGTTAGATTTTCTCTCCAGTTTGCGTTTCGTGATAGCGCCTATATATCTTGGGGTCCAAAACAAATAGGCTTATGTGATCCAAATTTACTTACCGTTAATTTTTTTTGCTGACATGCTTCTATAAATTATTAAGGTATCATGAGGTATGGAGTCGGGCCAAGAAATAGACCCATGTGGTTCCCATTAGATTCACTTAATGTTTTTATTTAATTACTATCATAAGCAAAATTTTCATCACAAAAAAATTAACCATTAGGCTCTTTAGGCCTTTTATGCGGTCCTATCCCGAAAGTAGACGTACGTGGTCCAAATTTCGTATTGTAGATTTCTTTGTTTATATATACTATTGTTCACAATGAAACATAGCTTTCATTTTCGAAGGCACGGTTATGTGAGAGTGGGTTCAAAAAATTGCCTAAGCCAGTCCAAAGTTTTCACATAAATTTGGCATACCGGAATATTACTTATTAGCCGAGGAGTTTTGGAAATTGCGATAATGGCTTTTCAAAATAGAGATTTATATGGGCAGCGGTCGAAAAAGTGAACAGATTCGAACCATTATCAGTAGCGTTCGTCCTGGGGCGAACAAAGTACGTCTGTGTACCATATTTTATCAAAATATCTCAAAAATTTCGACCTGTAACTTGAACACAAATTTAAATGGACGGACATCAGATGGACAGACACAGGCCTAGATCGCTTTAGAAAATGATTCTGGCTCGATTGGTATAATAAAAGATAGATCCGTCATCTTAAGCCCCACTGGATGTTACGTACGTCCGCGCTAACTTAATATACATTGCACCACAAATGGTGTAGGGTGTAAAAATATTTAAAAGCCAATATATGAGTCTGCATATTTTATAGTTAAACATACGCTATGTAGCCTTTTAAGTTTTACTTTGCTTCACATATTAGTTTACCGTGTTGTGAGTAACTTTCGTTTCCTGGAAGCATTTACACACGTCTTTCAACGCAAAATGAGTTTTCCATATCATTTCATCATTTCATTTTTATTTCCCAAAGAAAACCATATATAAAAACCATATCGCACAAGTAATAATAATCAAATAACTAAACGAACAAAGGCGATGCGGTATGCGGGGACCGCGTAACCGTTACAAAGTACAAAATGTGATAAACAATTTCATGTAATAATCTAAATAGAACAGTGTGTTAAACAGAAAACGTGCTGTACAATATAGAGTTGTTGTTTTTGTTGTTGTTGTTGTGATGTTTAAAAGATATATCGATGATGCCGAAACTGAAGGGGTGTTCGTTATTGTTATTGTTTTCTGTATTTTTTTTTTTTTTTTGAAAAAGTAAGAGGTGAAATAATTGTGGCTCGTTCTAAGCGCCGCCATATGGCGTTTGTTAAATTTTTTATTGCTATTGTTTATTTGCTCATGAGTTAATAATGTTTGTTTTTAATATTTTCTTACAATGTTTTTGTAATCGCATCTAAAAAGCGCAGATATATTACTTTCGTGAATCTATTTGCATCACCTACGACGAACACGGGCTATCGAATTATCGGCTTACACGGCACAAATACTTAATTCATTTCAAGATTTGAATAGATTTTCAGTTTGTACATTGCGCCTCTTGGGTGGGTATGGGTATGGGTCAGGGTTTGCAAAAATTCATGCAAGCCTTTAAAATTATGCAAATTCTTATTTTTGTAGATCTAGTCAGTACTTGTGGTAAGGGTGTATTAAGTTTGTGCCGACGTATGTATGTAACAAGCTTAAGGTAGACTCACTTCTTATTATTATACCCATCGATCCAGATATCATTTCTGAATCGATTTGACTCCTTCTGTCTGTCTATCTGTCTATCTATGTTTTTTTGTGCTCAACCTACCGGTCGAAAATTTTCGATTCGATTTGACTCCTTCTGTCTGTCTATCTGTCTATCTATNTTCGATTCGATTTGACTCCTTCTGTCTGTCTATCTGTCTATCTATATTTTTTCGTGCTCAACGTAGCGGTCGAAAATTTTCGATTCGATTTGACTCGTTCTATCTGTCTATCTGTCTATCCATGTTTTTTCGTGCTCAACCTACCGGTCGAAAATGTTCGATTCGATTTGACTCCTTCTGTCCGTCTATCCGTCTATCTATGTTTTTTTGTACTCAACCTATCGGTCAAAAATTTTCAATCGATCCATTTTTTCGACCCATTCCAGGCCAAAAAAAGAAAATTGTAATTTTCAAAATTTCTCGACAAAATTCGCTGACTAATAGTATTTCGATATTCAAAAGTGATATGAAAAATTTTCTTCAAATAGGGCAATTTCTTGATCCGCCTCTTAAATTAACGTTCGTACGAAACACGGAATCTTTATATTGCAAAGATGTATAACCTTCAATAACTAGTGGCGAAAATTGGTTCATAGTAGTAAGTTGACAAGCAAATCATCCTTACTGAACTTGGACCAAGCAGGTTTGTTTTTTGAATACCAATGCTTATAAGGATTCTCGGGAAATGGAAGTAAGCCCTAATTGCTGACGTTTCATAATGAAAATAACTCCATAATAACAATTTACCAAAAAAAATTAATGATTCTTTAGACCCCGACTTATATAGCGAGATTGTATATTATTAAGGAAAGCAATTTCATATATGGAAATGTAGTCTAATTTCTAGCTTTTTTCATGACAAACGGAAAGTGAACAAGGAAGATAATTATATTCGGTCGGGAGTCGGGAATCCTTTATACCCATCACCATTCATCCCCAAAAAAAGACAAAAGACAAAAAGTAAAAGTTCAAAATATTCATACTCTATAATATGGAGTGGGCGTTTTAGGCGTGTCCTTTGAAAAGTTTGCGTCAGTACCAAATTCTTTTGCAAATTTGCAGGCGGTTTCTTTATTTTCGCCTTTCGAGAGAATGTTTACCATAAATACTACAACGTTGCGGAAACAGACAGACAGACATGCTTAAGCGGATTCCAAATTTGAAACTAGGTATTCAACACGGATATGTTATCTTGATGGCGGCGATGGTTGACTTGGCTACGACGTGGCCGCTGGGTGTTTTGCGGTCAACGAGCGGGATATTTTGATGCGCGTCGCATGCTAAAAATCATCATATCGTGACTAAAAGTCGGTAAAATCTGCTTGTTTCCATATAAGGATCCTCATGAAAAGCAAACATGAAAACACCCATGAAAACAAATAGAAAGATTACGGTCGACCCGCTATTAAATACCGTATCACCCTTCATATCAAGATTTCTCAAAATCAGACGTTTAATGGGTAGTGGTCGAAAAAGTGGTTCTGAAAACAAAATATATCAAAATACCGCTTGTCCTTAGATGGCAGGCATAAAAAGGTACTACCACCCCCACTAAATGTCTTGTACTGATAGATAATATTAATCATAATTTGTATCCAAGAAACCAAAAAGTTATTGCAAAACCTTTGTATCGCATCCTACAGCGCAAAATCATTTTCTGAATCAACGAACACTATGGAAATTGGTTCGGATCGGACTACTTTTCCGGCCACTTGTTATATAAATGTGCATTAAGTTTCTTCGTGAACACCCAGAACGATTTGAGGTACACCAATCGATCGATTCAAGAACATTTTCTTAATCGGCTTAAGCGCGTTTCTTCGTCCGTCCGTCCGTCCGTCCGTCCGTCTTATGTGCTCATGGTTATCTGCGAGT
>KK502659.1:230009-278040 GCA_000688735.1 Glossina austeni
TTTTTTTTTTTTTTTTTTTTTTGTGAAGAAAGTATAAAAGTTTTTTTGTGGTTCAAACATATCTTAGCGGCACACCAGTGCACATTTTTCATAGACATTCATTGTGTTTATTTCTTTGATAAATTTTGTATGTGTGGTCCCACGAGAATCAATTTATGAAAATAAAAAAAACATTATAGCTAAACAAATCAAAAAGAGCTACAAAGAAAGTACAGTTCAAGCACATGTTCTTTCATCCCTTTGTTTTATCGTTCTCCCTGATTACTATCTCCTTCTTAGGCGAATAATGCTATATAGCATTCTATAGCTGACAATAACTGTTTGTGCAAAAACAGAAAGAAATACGAAAAGAAAAAAAAAAAGGAAATTTTTTTTATACGATCCGTCTGATGTTGACGCGATTGTTTTGATTCCATTTCAACGCATACGTTTCGCAACCAAATAAAATTTTATGGCAGATATGTGACATCATTTGAAAGGTGATAACGCTATCGATGTGAACTTTGCTTTAATATGGCCGCACTGCGCGTATAATTTATAGAGATCTAATGCGTAAGAGAAGCATACCCCGGCATATTAAATTATACCCTACACCACTTGTGGTATAGGGTATATTAAGTTAGTGCGGACGTATGTAATACGCAGAAGCGCTTAAGATATACTCATCGATGGATTCAAAATCATTTTATAAAGCGATCTAAGCCTGTCTGTCCGTATGTCCATGAAAACTAGTATTCAAGCTAAAAGTCGCAATTTTTGTGATATTTTTTAAAATGCAGTGACTGTTTTGACCCAAGGGCGAACGCTATGGAAAATGTTTCGAATCGGTCCTCTTTTCCCCCTATAACACACTATTTTGAAAAGTCGTTATATGAAAAAAAATTGAAATTTTCATCATTTCCCGTAGTAGTATTTCGACATAGTAAATTGGTACGAAAATTTTGGATCGGCTGAGGCAATTATTGAATCCTTTCTCATATAACGAGAACTGAATTTCATACGACAGAAAACTATAATTTTCAATGCTTCATAACGAAAGTTACATCGTAGTAGTAATTGAACATAGAAAAATGGATTATACCAAATTTGGACCATGCCGGCCTATTTTTCGGATCCTAAGAAAATTGATTAATTGTAGAGCAGAAAAGCCTAAGTTTTACTAAGTAATGGTGAAAATTGACCCATAATAGTAATTTCATACATAGGGTACTCAAAAGTCGGCCTTGCCCAACTATAATGCTCTTACTTGTTTAAGATAATAATGCAAGACGACAAGTAAAACTTTCACTTAACAAAAGTAACACAAAGTTTCATACTATGCCCGGAAAAGCAGAAATGACGATAACATACTACGTAAATAACCTTAAGGAATGCTTTTCCAATTACCAGAGGGATGGAAGGAGGGAGTTAAAGGAAAAGATTTCAATATTTTAGAAAAAATACGACTTTAATTGAAAATACAACAGATGAACAAATAGTGCATACACCGCTACAGTGCTGATGAACATATGCGGGACCCAAAGACATTTAGAAGTCGAGAAAAAAGGTATGAAATCTTTAATCTTAGGCATAAGACTACCAGGAATGTAAATATGAAACCGGAATTCGCCCCTAAATAGCGCTAACGCCACCTATAGGGGACGCTTATGGATGGACTTGCCTTAACTTTATCACTTAGACATCTGACAACATTGAGCAGCCGGGTATACCCACGCATATCGCAACGCGAAAGTACTTTTTCTTGACAACGAAAATGTCGAGTGCTGCGAATGCGTCAAACAAAGAGCATTCGCCGACAGCACCTCAGCTATATTAATTTTGTCACAGCGTTTGGAACGGTCAGAAGTAAGCTTCAGAGATCCCAATATTCTTGATCGGCATCAAATTCTGAATCGATTTAAGCAAATCCATTCTCCATGACCGCAAAAATGAAGCTATCGACTCCAAATTTAACAGAAACACGCCTACTGTACCGCGTACACCTCGTGACAAGATTTTTGGTTTTCAAAAGGAATAAGAGATTGGCTTTTTAATTATTACGCTTAAACTATAGCCGATAAACCCACAAACATTTGAACGTTTATTCTATCGACGATGCTGTAGCACGTGTATAAAAATGAATCGACGCATCACCCAAGGATGAGTCGCATATTCACTTTTTCTCCAAAATGTATGCAACGCCTTGAAGGTGGAGGAAGCTTCAAAACCGCCATGAACTTTACGCATGTCCGTCTGTCCATTCGTAAAAATTTGGGCAAGAATTTGAAAATGACCCAAGTCCGTCAAGGGGTCCACCTTAAACGGCTATGGCTGTCTATGCAACTATAAACGACTTGGTTTTTTTGTGTTTTCTGCTCCGTGCTCATAAAGTTCAACTCAAACATATTATAAATTGCGTCGTCTCAAGTGCGTTTTAATAAAGCCGCCGATAGAGTCGTAGATGCTAGTGCTACACGTGCTTTGCGTCTAGCTATTACATAAGTTATATTATATTATATATAGGTTGAAATGAAAACAAAACATATATTGACACATGTCGTTTTTAACTTTTAACTGCGTTTTCATTGAATGTTTAGTTATGTGAATGTGGTAGTTATGTGCCGCTTTTCACATGCTTGTGGCGACTATGAGGCGTTTTTCACATGCTTGTGGCGGCTATGAGGTGTTTTTAACATAGTTGTGGAGCGTAAGAGTTGTTTTTAATATAGTTGTTGTGGAGCGTATGAGTCGTTTTTAACATAGCTTTGGAGGCTATGAATTGTTCCTAATATAGTGTTGGAGTAGTTTTTAACACAGTTGCGTTATAATAATATTTTGAGAAGTGAAAACTTGCACGAGATTTGAAGGTAGCGACAGACCGACGGCCAACTTATGAGGGAGAATCAAATGTAGAATGATTCCTTCATTCCAGATCATACGCTATAAAGATATGAAACTCATTACTAGCCAACAGTCCAACTATCCGTCTATCCGAATAGTTTTTTGCGGTTTTAAAAAATTTCTTTTACTTGAGCTTTTTCAACCAGTCACTCTATTATCATCATTTAAGGATTTCGAGACGATTCATGAATGATGTATGTATTAAGAAATGTGCGATTATATAATTGAAGCATATTTCTATGGGCACATAAAACGTTTGAGGAGCTGAATGCATGCATGCGTTCCCCATATAGGATATAATTAAAGCATAAATAATGAAACATGAATAAACAAGTGTTGTCTTCTCAATTTGAATATGTATATATGTATGTATGTGTGCATGAGTGAGTCTGCTGCGATGTGAATAGTAAGTAATTGTTGTTTTTCACCGCGCACGCACGTATACATACGAATGAGAGTGAATTGTGAATATTTCAATTGTATGTGTGTGTGTGTATATGCACGTTATTTGCACAGTCAAGAAGAGATTCCCATATACATTCTGTTATTATTAGTTTATCGTGTGTAGTGGCGCGGTTGATTGCCGAATGAGTGGGGGATTTTTTCGCATATGAGCCAAACAGAAAAAAAAAAAAAAAACCAAATATTATTTGCGCACAGATAATGCTCATAAGTTTTGTTTATCATTACTACTATAATTATTATTATTATTATTATTATTATTTCAGTTTAAAATATTGAGAATATTTATGTGAGTGAAATTTAATTGAAAACTTACAACACAACAACAGCGGTAGCAGTTACACGAAAGTTTATTAAAATGTAATAATAAAGAGAAATTTTTTTTTTGCTTTCAAAAAAAAAAAAACAGTCACCACTTTCTTGCATCTAAAATATGTGCATATGTAAACAATTTAAATACGTTTGGTTGAAAAGTGTTGAATATTTGTTTGTTGTTTGTGATTTTTATGATAATTGATTCACATGCGCTTGAAATTTCATGTTTATGCATGCACTTAAATAAAATGTTTCTTTAGTTGTTTATTTTTTTTTATATTCGTATGTTTTTTTTTTGTTTTTTTTATCACAGACCGTTATAAAACACGTCAGCAGACTTGTTTTTATTAATAAATAAACAGCCGTCAATCATAATTCAGAGAAATCAAAGACTCTACTCCATCCACAAAAAGATAACATTAAGTGAATAGCAAGTAACGAAAGGGGACCGAACGACAGACCCACCGACTGAATGCCTGCGTACCCGCACAGAAGCTATAACAATTAACTACAATATTAAAGCAAAATCAAAATCAAAAGCAACAACAACAATAATAACAACAGTACAACAATAACGATAATTCATAACCTAAATTACTGCGCATATTTTATGAATGAATCAAATCCTGTATATGTATGTACTACATACATAAGTTAAACATTGGAAAAAAGAAAAAACACAATTTAATGCTTTTAAGATATCAATTTATAGGTAACTGACTAACTGTACACATAAAATATCATTTTCTATTTTCAGGAAGACAATTTACTAAAAATTAGAAAAAAAAATGTTTATGTAGGCGTTTGTTCGGCATGATCAAACAAACAACAACAAACTATGCTCTAATACATTCAATTTAAATACAAACCATAGTATAAATACTATACGCGCCCGGGAGTAAAGAAGCTATCAAAGCAAAAAAGAAAAAGATAACGAAACAAAAGTTAAAAAAAAAATCAAAAATAAATTAATTTTTTTTTTTTTTTTTTTTTGCAAATTATCCGTGCAACTCTTTTTCTGCCTTGGAAATAGAATTTTTCGGTTTTCGTTAATCTGCTTGTGGGCTTAACATAAAATGGGTGGCAACAGCACGGCTGCTTTTAGCATTGGCGGCTACATAGGCAGCGGCAGTTCTGGCGGCGCTGTAGGTGGTGTCGGAGCCTCAGATTTAATACCCAGTAGCAGTATGTTGGGTGCATCTTCAACATCGGGTATTACTTATTCATGCGGTACCAGCTGGGAAGAGTTCTCCGATCGTCATGCACGCGTCGCTGCCGCTGATTTTGCTAAGGCTTGCATCAATTTTATAAATGGGAATTTAACACCGGAAGAAGCGCGCAATTTGTCATATCGAAATTTTGGCCAAAAGTTTGTCGACTCATTTGCCGAACATTATGAAACTGAATTCTTTCGTAGGCGTAACAATTTAAAGGTAAGTTCAAGCAAAAACGAATTTATGAAAATGCATGTTTTTACATCCGACATCGCTTGTAATATAACGGTATAGAATAAACTTTGTGCGGAGAAGGACATGCGATAGACACACTTTTTTTCTTTTTTTTTTTTATATTGATCTAAGCTTGTCTGTCCGTCCTGCCTTTTTTATATTTTCGTGCACATAGGTACGCCAGCGAACACTATGGGAAATGGTTCAGATCAAAGAACTTTTTGGATCACTTCCCAGATAAGGCATTATTCGAGGCATAGGAATAACGGTAGGGTAAATAAGGATGGAATCGGACCCACTATAATATTTTTATTTGTTTCTTTTTATTTATATGCTATTATTAACATCTTTGTAAAGTATACGCAATGTGGCATAGCCGGCACAATATTCTATTACGTTTTAATTACCAAGTAGACGCTCCGTCAAAGTATGTATTACGGTAAACGCTCCATCTATACGCAGGCAGATATTGCCGTAGTAAACACAGCATTAACCATATCGGCTGACGTGCTTTTAAGAGAAGCGTAATCTTTAAATGTAACTTTCTGGCCTCAAAAAGCACGAATGAGAAATTCTTCAATTCTGATGACTCGCATAGGTTTCTTCGAAAGACGCACGGCATTCGTCCCGTGTTCAAAGATTTTAGGTTTTGAAATGCGTTGCAACGTTGCAATAAAATAAAAAAAGATAGATGGACAAATGGACGAACGTTTGCCAAAAATGGATAAGGGACATAAAGTTTAATAGTAGGTGTTGCGTGCGTAAGCGTTGCCTGCTGCCGTGGACGTAGAAAGAACTAACAAGTAGCTCTCCCACGCACTTAATATTTCTCATTTTTTGTCATTAATATTGATCTTTGTTTTTACCCTTTCTTTCTTCTAGAGTGGTAATGCTGCTCTTGACGAAAGCGAACATGACTCACCCAAAATCTTCCATAAAGCATTCTTTCGACGCCTGTCATTTAAAGGACTTCGGAAGGGCAAGGTTGGCTATTAATTTTTAAAATGCTATTAATCCTGCCAGCCAGATAGATAGTATTGAGCAGCCATTTTTAAATGAGTTATCATTAGAATTTTCTCTTCTTACAGGCCCTATTTCATAAAAACTCGGACGATCTAGAAAGTGGCGGTAAAAATAAAACAAAATTGGCTAAAATTGTAGTCGAATGTCGTAAAGAAGGCATAGTTAATAATCTAACGCCAGAAAGTTTGGATCAACCAACTGGCACACAAAAATGGGAAAAATGTCGTTTGGCTTTGGTGAAGGCGGTTGGTGGTTACATGTTGGAATTTTATATGCCGCCAAAAGCAACAAAGGTAACGCATATTAAATGAATTCTAACTTAATAGAAACGAATGAAATCGAAAAATGTATCCGATTTCAGCCTCGAAGCGGTGTATTTTGTTTCCTAATATCGGAGGCACGTGAAACTACAGCGTTGGAAATGCCTGATCGTGAAAATACATTTGTTTTGAAAGCGGACAACAATATGGAGTATGTAATTGAGGCTCAGGATGCTAATGACATGCGAAGTTGGTTAGCCACAATACGTTACTGCATGCGTACGCCGCCAACCCAACAGCCCACAATCGAATCGGATGTCATAGCATCAGCAATGCAAACATCGCCAGTAAACCCAACGAATGCCGTTGGCTTGAACGCTGTACAAAATCCCCAATATCATCAACAAAGTGGCATGGGCTCGAATGGCAATGTAGCGCCTAGCAATTCTCTGTCCGAAAATGCTTTATCTTCTCTGACGGCAACCGGTGCGGGTAGTGGCGATCCAGCAACGACAGACGGGGCGGCTGGTGATAGCCACTTGCCTGATATACCGCCCAGACGAGCGGGTGAACGTGGAGAACAACGTTTATCGTCATCAAGTAATGTCGAAACGTGTGACGGAATTATTTTAGATAACGAAAGTGATATCAATGTATCAGATATCACAGCCGAAATGCGTCAATATCCTTGGTTCCATGGTACTTTACCGCGATCAGATGCTGCTCGTATGGTCTTGCAAGCTGAAGCAAATGGTCATGGTTTCTTCCTAGTGCGTCAGAGTGAAACACGCAAAGGTGAATTTGTGCTCACCTTCAATTTCAATGGACGTGCCAAACATTTACGCATGACACTATCCGATAAGGGGCAGTGCCGTGTGCAACATTTGTGGTTCCCTTCCATACAAGAAATGCTCGAACATTTTCGTCACAATCCTATACCATTGGAATCGGGCGGTACCTCAGATGTTACTCTAACAGAATTTATACACAATCAAGGTGTTCCTTGCGGTGGCCCAATAATCGAATCAAACGGAATTGATGGCACCACAGTCTCAACACTGCTTAATAATAATGCAAATGTAATAACGGGAGGGGGAGGACCACCATCCCAGCAAGATACATCGCCGAGACATGTGAGATAGCCAAAATTTTGGAGTCAATTCAGTGTCAGTGATGATTATTATTTTTATGAGTTTATTTGTTATTGTTGCATTATTCGTTTATCGCATGGGTTATAATTTATTTAATGTTGTTTCATGCTCGTTGGCCTGAAGTTTTTACTTCACTTTCCGTTTCACGCCAATCCGCAAATCCGGAAAATGTTGAGACAATTTCTGCTGTAATTTAGTCTTAAAAGAAAAAGGGGCGTGTCAGCGCGCATTGAATTAATACAAGAATCCGTCCATCTGTTTTTATTTAAAATTTGTTCTGGAAAAAATGAAAATTTGTCCTTCGTTTTTTTACGCTTACGTTTGTAAGCAGGTTGTACCGATAGATAATAGAAAAAAGGAAAGAAAGATAATATATAGTGCTTCCCTTATTTATGATAAGCGTTGGCATGACTGATAGAATATTTCTTATTATAGATTATAGATTAGATGGAAAAAATGTTGAATTTAAATTGGAAAAAACTGACAATCTATTTCATATCTTGCAGTCGCAGGATGTAATTTCCATGAATGTGAGCGTGCGCCTAAAAACCTGTGAAATTGACTTAGCACAACTACTGGCTGTAGGAATGGTCGCACATCATCAACAACAATTGATGCAACCAATGTTACAACAACAGCAACAACAGCAACAACAACAGCAGCAGCAGCAGCAACAATATTTTTCACAACCAGTACAACATCAGCAACAGCAAGTAATAACTACATCAGCGACAACAACAGTACCAACGGCATCAGCACCGCCAAATACAAATCCAAATCAAAATTTGGCATTAGAATTGGAATCCTTAACATTGGAACAGCAGCGAACTGATTACGAAATGCATAGTTCAATGTCGCCGACTCATTACTATATAAGAGGTTCCACGATTTACCTGCAATCGCCGGTTATGGCTCGTAATAATAGCAATAATCGTCAAACAGCAGCTTTTAGCGGTCACAGTAATGAAACGAATACAAATGTTGCAGCTGGTAGTGCGGTCAACACAACACGGGCTGTGGATAATCAATATAGTTTTGTGTGAATTGTTTAAAAAACAAATAATTAAAGTTATTAACTTTCTTTAGGCTTTAATTAAGCGCGTATGCTTTAAAATTAGTATAAACTGAAGGTGAAAAAAAAAAAAAGAACAAAGACTTTTATGTGCCATTTTGGAATATATTTACTTTGGACTTAAGTCTCAATAGTTGAGTTTCCTAAATCAAAAGAATTAAACTTATACCTTAGAGTTTTATCTTTAAGTTAGTTTAATACACTACTCGCTTATAGTAGTTTTTAACGGGAAGCCAGCCTCCATTACATTTTTTTGTTTTCATTTTAGGTCTCAGTTACTGAAAACTTCTGTTCTTCATTATGTGTGTTCAATATATATGTAAAAATTATTATTTTTCTTTTTGTTTTATATTATTTTAGGATGAATTTTTTTGTACATATAAAGCATATTATAAAACAATGAGTCCTTTATTTCCGGCACAAGTTAAATTAATAAGCTTTTTTTTTTTACGAAATTATAGGACTATAATTATGTACGTATAAAAAAAAAAGGCAAATGTTAAAAATATTTATATATTTACATTTAGGAAAAAAATCAATCACAAAATTTATTTTATTTTCTATTTACATTATTCAAATATACAAAAAAAAAGGCAACTGTTAATCCTTCTTATCTTTGATAAAAGCGTTTCACTTACTCCATCTCTTCTCATAATTACCACAAAATTAATTATTAATGTAATGGCTTTCTAAGAATGTTTTAAACAAATTTATAGAAAGTCATTCTCGTTCACCGTCCGCCACCAATTCGTATCAATTTCTTTATATATCTTAAATTTATAAATTCTGAATGGTTTCGTCACATCTTGATTTCAAAAGATATATTATTCTTGTAACTGAGTGGCGAACAAAATTCCAAAGGCGTATGAATTTAGCTGACAACGAACAAAGAGCCGTAGTGTAGATTCTTTATTAAATTTTGAAACCGTTAAGTATTATGGGGCCGAACACTGTGAAGTGAAGACTTATCGAGAAGCTATTTTACTATACTATACATGCAGCTGGTGCCAGGCGGAGACCTAGCAAATTAACTTTCCTATTATCGTTCAGAACATAAGGAATATATTGGATTTATAAAATCTTGAAAAGCATGAAAATATGCTTCAGAAAACCTTAAAATGCACATGCATACTGTCTGTCTGTCTGTCTTCCTGTTAAAATCACCTTTATGTCCGCGATAATACGTCCAGAGGAGCAAAACCGATATTAAATTTTTGATTAGATTCAACTCAAATTAAAAATCATATATAAATAGTGTTAGCAGTCTGTACACATATTTATATATTATATTACACAGCAAAAGTTATGAAAGATCTTCCTTGATTCTGCGTAGTAGCAATAAAACCGAATATCATTTTTTATTTCTTTTGTGTGTCTACTTATTAAATTTTTAATATAGTACATCTTCACTGAATAAAATTTGAAATCATTGAAACTTGAAACTTCTTATAAATTTTTTTTATTCTCTCAACACATGAAGAGCCCAATAAACACTTTGACGACTAAAATCAATTCGTAATCATACGAAAAGATTGATTCAATGAAATTATCTTTCATGAATTCATGATATATATCATAAAACTCTCATGATATAATTTTTTTTGATATATACGCATATTGTTTAACACGGCGTTTGTTATTAAATATCTTCCTTGGTTCTGCGTAGTAGTAATAAAAAAATGCATTGAAACCGAATATAATTTTTTATTTCTTTCTTTTTGAAATCATTACAGCCATATTTAAATTCCTTATAAGTCAACGATTTTACGATTAAGATCGATTCGCAATCATATGAAAAGAAATTTTTTTTCATGAACTGATGATATATATCATAAAACTCTCATCATATAATCTTTTTTTTTTTGAAATCTTTCAGGAAGGTTTGCATTGAGCAAAAGGTCTATTTTTTACCCATTTAAAAAAAAATGTTATATTAAAATAAAGAACGTTTATACATAAATGATTTTGGTTTTGAAACAAAAAAACAAAAAAAGGCTTTTCCGTATATTAAGAAGAAAAAAATTAGTAAATATTAAAGGGAAAAGCTTACAACTAAATCCATATAATATAGAAAATACTAAATGAAAGAGTTCATAAAAAATATTATATTATCATAAAATGACAAAACAAAAAAACGTTCATGTATACTAAAAAATTTTGTGACAATTTCCGAAGATGCATGTATATGAAAATGGAAATTATGAATGTATGCCAAAAGTGGAAAGAGAACAAAGAAAGAATATATATATAAATATTTTGAAATATTTTCTATATATACATATATATATATGCATATGTACATATGTATATGTATGCATGTGAAGGGAGAGCGAATATAAAAATTATTTAATATATGATTTGCTTTAT
Organism: Glossina austeni; assembly: GCA_000688735.1. NCBI lineage: Eukaryota > Metazoa > Arthropoda > Insecta > Diptera > Glossinidae > Glossina > Glossina austeni. The sequence goes on from KK502659.1 coordinate 240,988, forward strand.
TTATTTATTTATTCACTTTCTTTTTTCTTTTTTGTTAATTAAAAAATGACATTTTATTGAAATGATATATGAAATGATATATGATGATATATATTAAAATGCTTTAATAAAAATGATTTAATAATAAAAGAACAGCATTATTAATAAAAAAAAACATCGTATCCTACTGTAAAATTTGAGAATTAAAGCGTACGCCTGTTTAACTTGATTACTTTACACATATGCGTTTATTTTCTTTTCATAAAGAAGAAAAAAGTCGATCGTCATAAGGGAAAAAAATTCAATAGCAAATATATTATATTTTTTTTTTAAATGAAATTTTATTCTTGAGCTCTCACGCAGATAGTATTATTATAATATGTATTGTTCCTTCCGATCGGAATCGGAATCTGTTAAAATTTGATTTGAAACATATTTATTATTATCCTTTTCATATTAATAATATAATATTTTGAATAAATTTTAATTTTTCAAAACTGCTTCAATGTCATTACTTTTTAAATTTTTTGCTCTGCTCTCATATATACATTTTGTAAAATGCGAATTCTTTATCGTCATGTTAGTTATCGATAACGAACTTTTAGATACGTATTTATCGATCATCACGATCGAGTTTTTAACTTAAAAATGGAAATATTAATCTTATTAGCCGCTGAGCTGCTGTCAGTGCGTGTATTGCAGAATAAAAACAAGAAAAATAAACAGTTAAAGAAGAGTGTATCTCACACACTTATATTGGAAGCACGTGGAAAAAACTTTCGAGATTTAAATTTGTTATTTTAAATGAAATTATAATCATAACAATAATAATGAATTATTAAGAGTTATGGGGAAAAACGACGATGATAATAAACAACAATCAGTAGCGAGGGCTGTGAGTGCTGAGAGGGAGGAAAGAACCGGTTTAACACATGAGTGCGGTGTATTTGCAGCTATTGCGTGCGGAGATTGGCCTACGCAAATCGACATTGCACATGTTATATGTTTAGGCCTTGTGGCATTACAGCACCGAGGACAAGAGAGTGCTGGCATAGCTACAAGCGAAGGCAATTGTTCTCCGAACTTCAACGTTCACAAGGGCATGGGTATGATTAGTAATTTATTTACCGATGCGAATATTAAGAATCTTAAAGGAAATTTGGGTATCGGACATACCCGTTACTCGACATCGGGCGCTTCGGAGGTGGTAAATTGCCAACCATTGATATATAAGACCGCTCATGGACCTATGGGCGTGGCTCATAATGGAGAATTAGTGAATAGCGATTCATTGCGTAAAGAAGTGTTGGGACGTGGCGTAGGATTAGTTACGGACAGTGACAGTGAATTGATTGCTCAATCTTTATGCCGTCCTCCGGAAAAGGAGGATAGTGGAGAAGAGATTCCCGAATTAAATGGGCCTGATTGGCCGGCACGTATTCGACGCTTTATGAAATTGGCTCCTTTATCGTATTCTTTGGTTATTATGATAAAAGACAAAATCTACGCAGTACGTGACGTATATGGCAATCGACCATTGTGCTTGGGTAAAATTGTTCCCCTTAATGTTGGCAATCTTAAAGTGGAAGAAGCTAAGGCCGAAGGCTGGGTAGTGTCTAGCGAATCATGCGGCTTCCTATCGATAGGCGCCCGCTATGTTCGTGAAGTGGAACCGGGTGAGATAATTGAATTAACACGGCACGGTCATCGTACAGTAGATGTTCTCAGAGGGCCAAAATCTATGGCTTTTTGTATATTTGAGTATGTGTATTTTGCCCGCGGTGATTCCATATTTGAACGTCAAATGGTTTATTCGATGCGAATGCAGAGCGGTCGTCAATTAGCACGCGAGGCTCCTTGCAAAGCGGACATTGTCAGCTCAGTACCAGAGTCCGGTACTGCAGCTGCTCACGGCTATGCTAAAGAATCAGGTTTGGAATTTGTAGAAGTGCTTTGCAAGAATCGTTACGTCGGTCGTACCTTCATACAACCATCAACTAGATTACGTCAATTAGGGGTCGCAAAAAAATTTGGTGCCTTGTCGGAGAATTTGGTTGGTAAACGATTGGTGCTAATTGACGATTCAATAGTAAGAGGCAATACGATTGGTCCCATCATAAAACTACTGAGAGATGCTGGCGCTTCAGAAGTGCATGTACGTGTGGCAAGTCCTCCATTATGTTATCCGTGTAATATGGGTATTAATATACCCACTCATGAGGAACTCATTGCCAATAAATTGAATCCCGAAGAATTGGCTAAACAGGTAGGAGCCGATAGTCTAGAATATCTAAGCGTCGAAGGCCTTATTAAAGCGGTTAAACACAACCGTCAGCCTATGGATCCCTCCAAGAAAGGCTATTGTACTGCTTGCTTAACGGGTGAATATCCCACTCAATTAGGCTGGTAAAAGTTTAACTAAAATCTCATTAGAACAAATAAGCAAATTTTTTACTTTAAAGTTAACACAAAATACCTCACAAAAAGTTTTTCTTGTTTTTTTTTTTTTTTATTATTAACTCACATAATTATTTAAGTATTTAACTTGAAAATGCTTTCAACTTTCAAGTTTTGTACCCATTTTTAGTATTCCATCATATTTTATATATCGAACTTACTTTTATTTTCCAAGCAATTCTATCTTTTTCTACAGCATTTAACAAGCAATGAGCACATAACGCCCATTGCATGCAATTTACATAATGCTTACAAAAAAAAAAAAACAACATGTACTTAAATTAAGAGTTTCTACTTTTTTTTTTATTTTATTTATAATTATATTTGGAAATAAATTAAAAGCTTTACTAAAAGCAAGTTTGAGTTTTTTTTTTTTTTTCCATATCAAAAGCATACAAAAAGATAAAACAATTCAATCATATTCCAGGTGTTTCAAAGCAAAAATACATATCATTGATTCATTTTGCGACCGAATTACTAGAGTTCAGTATAGAAATATATTCTTTTATTTGCTTAATTCAACTATAGGGATAATAGTAAGAAGTTGTAAGGATCTTTAATGAAAGTCCACATCGATTGGTTAATTTCTTCACTTACTTGTCATAGATTTGCTCTTAAAGCATGTTTTCATAATCTTTAATCTCTAGTTCCTTCTCAATCATTTGACTGGCTAAATTGTCGAGAGTCTCTTGCATGCGTTGCCTTAGCGTCGGATTTTGTATAGAAGAAATTTCTTGAGCTTTTTGGGAATGTTGAGCCTTAATTTCGTTAAGATGACGTCTCAGTTCACTGATTTTTGCTCGTATCTGTTCAACACGCATTTGTGGTGCGTCGATAGACGAATCTTCTTCGGAATCGGGACGTTTTCGTTCCTCAAAGAAACCGGGTGGCCCTCCCAGATTTGAAGTAGATCCACAATATTTCGAATCATCATTATCTCCTTGCTTAGGACTGCCGGATAACACCTTTCCGTAGTCATTTAGATCTTCTTTAGAGTTATTAAGACTAACCCCTCCTACACTCACATTTACATTATTGCCACCAATGCCGCCAAGTGCTCCTCGTCCGATTAAAGAAAATCCCGACATACGCGAATCTTCAGCCGATAGGCGGGATGTATCATCTAAATCGCGCATACGAGAATCATTATGACGCGTTGCGTCTGCCTCATCATCCGATGATGAAACTTCCTCACCAAAAATATCATGTTCACCCACTCCGCCGTTGGGCGGCCTATTGTGAGCGGCTTCTTCATCATCGCCCTCTGATTCGACATTAATGTCCTTTTGGAAAGATGAAACGCTCTTAGCTTTCCCCCTTTCATTAATAGCATCGTCTGGGAATTCTTCATCGGCTTCATTACGATCTTTACCGTGATCCCCTGGCGAGCGTTTATCCAAATCTTCGTTAATAATTTCAAACTCCACTTTAACGGCATCATTATCAATGCGCAACAAGCGTTTCACTTCTTTTTCGATTTCGGGAGCTTCTACATTTTTCTTTTTTAATGTCTTGCGGAAACGACGCTTGCGCACATTTTTACAAGGCGGAGTAATACCGTGCGCCCATAAGAACTTTTTGTCTACCTTATTCGGATCTTTCTTTTTACCCTTATTTGGCGATTCATTATTATCCAAGTCATGAGGCTCTTCTTTGCAAATCATCTATAAGGATAAAAAATTAATAAAAACTTTCCACCCAACAATGCGTAGTGTACTCACCATTTGGCAAATATCAGCAGATTTGTAAAATGTTTTGTTGTCTATCGTTTTTAAACACTCTATGATCGTGGGCAAATCTACAACTTTTGCGTGCAACAACCAGTGATCAAAACGTACTTCGCCGTACCGTAAATCATTGTCTAGCCTAATGCTAATGCGATCTTTTAAATTAGAACTTGGTGATTGTAAGGCCTCTCTCAGAACCTTGGCTGCCTCCTCGGGCAGTCTTAATATAAACTGATTTTCTAATTCTACGCCATCATCACGCGGCTTTGGTTCTTGTTTCGCTTTCTCACTTTTTTTCTCAATCATTTCTTGTTTTTCCTTCCTTTTTTCTTGTTAGATTGTTATGACGATTCTCAACCTCTCGAGAAATTATTGGTCTTCACTCCGCAAATCGTAGGTTTTTCTCTTCACTTTTGTATTATCTGCTGTAATTTAAATCGAAAACAATGTCTTTCCAAAAGGTAGACAATTTTTAGATATCATAGTGGAGATATATTCATAGCAATTGATAAAAAATTAAACAAGTTTATCGATAAAATTGACAACTTTGCCATCGCTAGAAAGTCATTCTGGTAAAAAGAAAAGAATCAAGCAAGTCATGTGCGTAAAACTTTTTCTCATAAATTCTTGATGAAGAGGAGTGACTATTGGGCAATTGAAATGAAGTGGAAACGCTCTGGAGTGGAATTACATTATGAATAAAACTTTGAAATACACACACTATCGCTTATACAGCTTACTGGAGCAAAACGCACATTTAATATAAGATAATGTGGCAGAAATTTGCTTTGATTATTTCAATGAAGAAGAAGTCACACATCTTTTGTTTTGGGGAGACACTCCAGCTACAGTTTCTTGACAAACGAATGCCCGTCTTGCTTCGGATAATCTGTAGTAAGCTGCCAAAAATTCGAAAGAAAATAATGTTTTCTTAGTATGTGAAAAATAAAATCGATAATCGCTTTTAATTCATTTTATTATTAATTTAGTTGGACCTTATTGCTTGAATCGTACTGATTCATTTACCCGCTGCGTATACCAATCGGGTAGAAAAGAGCATTTTCTATTTGTGAAGCACTCATATGAAATACGTCCAGTTTCAGAATTGAAGCAAAATTCGTACACTATAAACGGGCTATCCTCATGACCCATAATACTTTTCAACGTTAGGAGAAATTGCTTCAAAAAATTGAAGCAAACCGATGGTGCCCAAAAATTTTGCTAAAAAAATTTTTGTTTTGATTTTAACAGGGATTAGGGAATAGTTTTTACTGCTTACATTGTTTAGCTTAGGCAGTGAGCTAGTTTCCATGCATTCGATCTTTTGCACGAAACCTCTGTCGTTACGAAGGCCCACATAGATATGTTCGATTCCAACTAAATAAGACTGGCACCACCAGTTGCGTATTTTGTAGCGAAGGAATGAATTCAATTTTCTATTGGCGACATTACCTTCCCGCACTTTAAGTTCCACGAATTTCAATGGCCCCAAATTAGGTTCCTTATAATCGCTGAAAGAAGAAGAACGCCTTAGAAAATATACAGTTTGCTTGGAATACTGTCTTTTTACAGAAATACAGCCTCATCACTCATGATACCATCCATTTCCGCGCTATACAGCAGATTTAGAGTCTCTAAGCGGGTTTGAAAAACACAGGCAAACTCGGCACGTTCATCAACGGGTTCGCTAACATCAGGATTTGTGGAGGGGCATTTTGACAGACAATATTGTTCAAATTTGAAACCGTACGCGCAGAAGGTTCTTTGCTGCTCTGTCGCGTAAAGTCTTTCAAACTTCTTTTGGTCGGTTTCACGTTCCGATAAATAAAATGTCCCATTGAAACGAGTCACATGTATGCACCAATCTTGCCTAGTTTCGTAGGGCGTGCACATAATGAGTCGCAAGACCCCACGGAACGCTACGAATTCTGGTGGATTTGTTGTCAAAAAAATTTTGTTATAATGATCATAAAGAAATTTTAAAACATTATCAAAGTCGCCGATTCCAATGTCTTTTTTGATCGCAAAATCGAGACCTTCATTTAAATTCAAAGGGAATTTGTCCACAGCTGGTAGTTTCAAATAACGCAGTTCTCGATCATTTGGCTGAAAGTCTAGATTAGTATCAATACTGTAAAAACCCACGGGCAAAGGTTTTTTAAAATCTGGAAAGTTTGGTATAGTTAAGGGTGGTTTAACACAAATACCGCTATCTACTTTGTTACGGTGCATTTTTCAATTATTTTGAATTACAACAATGAGCTGGCAAGCTCCTAGGAATTACAAATCTGTAACAATTTTACGAAAGCGATGCCCTTAAAAAAAGTCTCTATGAATTATTAAAAAATGTTTGCAAAGTAGTTGTGACCGGAATGTTTATTGCATCTTGTGCTTCAAAACGTGTTGCCATTGTATTAAAAAATCCGACGTGTACTTAAAAGTGATGCAATACCCGATATCAAACGAATCTTGCATTGCATTATCAAACACATGGTTTGAAAAGCTAATCCTACAATTCAATTTTGCTTACTTAAATAATTAAGTCCAAAATTAATGAAGCAAAGTATTTCTTTCTGAAATGTGATTTTTTGAAACAAATTATAACTGATAAAGGGAAAACAATATATTTAAAATTGTTCTCCTTTTTTAATAAGAAGGCAAAGCACTAATTTAAAATGGCGCTTAAGATATTTAAAGAAAAGACATTATTTTGTTTGTTTTCATAAACACGTCCCCGTTTTGCTTCTTAATGCAAACGCACTCAGAAAGCTTAAAATTTTACTAACAATTTTCATCGGCGTGCAATAAGCTATCCCAGCTATATATTCAGCTCATTTTATGTTTAGACCCTCATCGTGTTAAAGTGAAAGATTCATGATAATAATGTTTTGAGGAACTTTTTTTTCACTAAATCAAAGAAAGTGGACATTGCAAAAAGACCATGTCTAATCCAAATGACGATTTCACATCAGGCATACGTCAGAGGAAGTCGTAATGGTAAAACATTCTCCCTCTAAATAATTGTCCATATTTATAAAATTTTACTTCGAGATTTGTTTTACCCGAAACTCTAATTACAAGTAATAATAAACTGAAATGACTGCAAATGTCAAATGTGAAAAATAAGCGCACTTGGCAACACTGATCTCAGGCCCTATTATTTTTGCACTGGGGATTTTAATTTATTAATAAATTATCAATAATCTTTATTAAGGAGTTAAATTTAATAAAATAAATTATAGGCATTTAAGTTAGAAAAATCGTCGTAGCAATATAATCAAATAAAATGCATTTTAAGTGGAGAAGCTGTTTAAGATTGTTGGCGGTTTTATTCGCAGTTGATTGTGTACAATGCCTATATGAGGATCAAATAAAAAAATTCGATTGGTAAGTTTCTTGCTAGAATTTCTGTTAAATACTTTTAAAAGATCAAAATTGGTATGAAATTAAGTCTTCTATGCATTTCATAGGCGCTCTCTGCATGTAGGTGGTGTTGAAAAGGCAGATTTAGATTTGAATGGTTTTCAGCCACGTCTTTTAGTGAGCACACGTGAAAATGTTATAGCATCATTATGTCCAGAAACCGGAGAATTGATGTGGCGGCAAGTATTTGAAAGTGGTAGTCGCGGAGATATTAAATTGATGCAAATTTCATCAACGTCAACTGCAAGTGATAATACAGCAGCTGCTAGAATTAGTTCTAGTCATGGTTTCGATATGTTAACTGTGCAAGGTCACAATCCAGCTTTAATTAGAGGCTGGAATAGCAATATGGGGCTAAGTGAGTGGGAATGGTCTTTAATGCCCCTACAAAGTGGAAGAGCTATCGATAGCTTTTGGTTTTATAGTAAATCAATGCTTTATCATGTTTTACCGATTTGGCAAAGTCATCTTGAAGTTACACAATATTTTGCTTCGTCAGGCCAACCCTTAGGCAACACTGCAAAAATAGCAGCATCTTGGATAGATAAGGAGAAATGTACTTTAAGTGGTATATATTATACATGCTTGGAAAAACAACAATTAGTTACATTAGATTTGACGGCGGATCAGCCAAAAATCATGTACGTAGATTTAGAAAATGTGCCAGCATATCCTTTAAAAAATTTGGAGGTGAGTAATTCTACGCCCTATTGCTTAATACTGATTTAAACGAAATTCTGACTTATATTTAAGGGCGCATCAGGAGTGCTTATAGTAGATAAAAAGCTTGTAGCTATTAAAAATGATATTCCAGTGTGCAAATCCTTGCTAAGCCAAAGTTATATAGTGGGTAACTACAAAAAGGAAAAAATTATAGTTAATGCCGATGTGAAAGACAAGGTAATCAATTGTGAATAAGACTTCAAACTAAAAACTTGCGAAATTAATTTAATTAATTGGTTCGTTTTATTTAAGATTCTCTATATACAAAGTTATTCCTTAGAATCATGCGAACCTTTAGCACAATTTTCCAGCTCATTAAGCTATCCTGAACATTTGGGCATTCCAAGTTTAAAAGCATTTGATTGTAAATCGAGCCGCAACTCGAATGACGAGAATTGTTTATTTATATTCGATACAACTGATGATTCCATAGTAGCGGTGCGACAATCTAAAATCCTTTGGATTCGATCGGAAGCTTTAGCCAATGTCGTCTCAGCTGAATTTGTTGATTTACCCTTAACCGATAATGAGGGCGTTTTAGAGAATGAAATGAAGGGAAAAGCTGGTAAGTATCTGAGAATTATTTTTTAATTAAAAATTTACTTATTCATTAATATCATATAATAATGAGTAGATTTTGAAAAACAAAGAAAAATTAATAATAATTCACTAATAATTTTTATACCTGTTTTATTAAAATTTCACGCGAACACTAATATTTCAAATTTTATCTAAAAACTGATAAAGACGTTCCTTTCGGTTTGGATTGTAAGTAAAGTGATTGTTATGTATCAATTTTTTGTACGCATATATAACATACATATATAAAAGTGTTTATATACTCATGTTATATATAAACTCACTGCTTGGTTAGTTAACTAAGACATGTAAAATATATTGCGTTAGAATTGAAAATCTATAGAAAATATTACAGGAACTGTTTTTTTGTAAATTATTCATTAGCGTAACGAAGCTTGTTCGCGTCACTTTCCTGCATGTAAACGCTGATGAAAAGATCCTATTTGCTACTATTTCTCTGCATAATACCATAATGTGATCATTTATAAAATTTAAGATTACAACTTGTCTTCTTCGAGCTTTGTGCGCTCCTATATATACATCAACGTGAAAAGCTAGGAGCAAAAATAGGGCATAGAACCCATCTCAGCTAAACATACAATTCTAGAAAACTTTACGAATGGAATCTGTATATGAGAATTTTCATTATGTAGTCGACTTTCATGGTTGAATAAATTGAGAAAATATCGATAGGCCACACTGTAGCCATCTCTTTAGCCGAGCTGATGTGTTCCCTTCGCCCGCCTTAGAGTAAATAACACTTTATGAACTTGTTGACCCTGCCAAATGTATGTCTTGTAATGTCTCCTTCTCTACCGGCCATATTTTGTCGTTATGTCATCTATCGAAAATTAACAAACACCTTGCGAAGGTGCTTGACCGCTCCAAATGAGACATGATTTGGCTAGGGCGCCTTTCCTAAGGAGCACAAGAGGCCCTTGACGCTTCAATTCAATTTCTCTAGCTACACTATGTACATGCATGTAAATAATTACCTATTCTTTTATTTACTACTTTTATTTATTTTTTTATTATTGTCTTTATTTTATAATTTCTCTTAATCTTTTTAACTTCAGAACACCTTTGCTACTCATAACACCTACAGGCGCATGCAGTGCCTTTTAACCATTTTTTGTAAATATATATATGGACAATAAATAAATACATACAGCTTGAATTGAAATGTTTTCGACGACGCTTGCAAATTTCGAAAAATTGAATAATCTGTTTTTCAACGCATAACGTACATAACGTACGTGTGAAATACCTGCAAAGTGTCTTCGTAATCCTATGAATTTCATGAACTAAATTCTCAATAGTTCTTTATCGTTCCATCGATATGACAAATCGGATAAACGTAGTTTGTATCGAAACTATTTTAGTAGTAGAACGCCTGTGCAGCTCATTATTATCCTTTATCCGCCATTGATTCTATATACAGTCTGCTTATTTCGTATCTAAAGTGATGGTTATTGACATCGTTATTGATCGGTTTTTACCCGATGTCTGTAATTTGTTCTCCGTGCCTTGCTTTCACGCGACATGCAATGCAATGCTATTTGTGTAGACCTTTACTGAAAGGCTTCTTTATGATTATTTATTCATCTTACAAAATTGAACTTATATTGACTTTGAAGATCTTATTTGATTTGTAAATAAATTTGCATTATGATAAATGGCGTGCAAATTATTAAAATAATTTTTTATTTGAAAAATTTCTCTTAAATTCTCTTTATTCTTTATCATCCACCTAAAGCTGATATAATGAGTGCTTTTTTGCATCGCATAACCTCACAGATAATGCATGTGAAAAGTCTGCTACTGCACGTAATCGGCTTGGGTCCCAAACCGTCCGATACTCAACGTGCCGGGCTAGTACGCGACGCCTTCGGGTTGCATAAAATGTTAGTATTATTAACTAAAAGTGGCAAAATATTCGGTATCGATAATATAAGCGGTAAACATCATTGGCAATATTTTCTTCATAATGTCGAAAATTTTGCAAATGATCAAGAGATGCGTTTATTGGTACAAAGAACTAGCAAACATTTCCCATTGTCGGCTTTATGTACAGTGGTAGCCAAAAATAAGGTAAATTGATATTATCATTAGAAATGATCCAAACAAGTGAATATTCTTTTGTTTTTTTTTTTTTTAAGTTAACAGAAAATGGTGTTTTATTACGTTTTAATCCCATTACGGGGCAAACGTCCGAAGGCGGTTTGCTACAATTAACATATAAAGTTAAACAATTAACTCTGTTGACTGAAACGGATAATGATTTTGTTAAAGGCCTTTTAATAATCGACGCTGACGATCGGGTACATGTTTATCCAGAGTATGCCACAAAAAAAGTGAGTAGGAAAACGTTATAAAAAAAGGCCTTTTTCAATTTAACATCCTTTTTCTATTGTTTTTGTACCACGCAGGCTGATGGTATCTACATGTTTACTGCTCAGAAAGACCAAGCCACCTTAAATGGTTTCTTTGTACAATACGAAAATAAGGTATATATATATATATTTTTTTTTTTTTTATATTTGCTTTGCAAAATTCGATCGTATATAGATCCCAAGATTGGCGTTGATTTATTTTCTCAGCCGTAGTAATTTAAGTTTGCAATAACACTTGTAGAAGTCAAAGAGAGAAAGGAATATTTGCCAGAATCCGAATCTAATAGATTTGTGTAGGTTAATTTGACGAAATCGTAAAAGTATTTTAATAATTAGGTCTTTCTTTCTGGATCAAAAACGATTTAAATCGATCTGCCGGGTTACACAGCCTTAATCAGCAGAGTAGGCTAAAAAAGGCTTTAAAAAACGAATGTTCTTCTATAGTAAAAGTAAAAGTACAAGTTTGAATAAATCGGAGAGCTTTCTATATACTATAATGCCAGGTCAATTTAAGTCCAATTTATAAAACGCAAAGTTCTTTTACGCTACACATTCAGATCTTTTTTACACGGTCTCTTTTTACCCGGTTCACCAATAAGAACAAAAATTCTTTTTTACACGAATCCCAAAAAAAATATTCATTTTTCCTTTTCTTGCCTTTGCTTATCACATAATATTGTAGATTAGAAAAAATGCGAGTGCGGCCGAAAAGCAAATATATATGAGTTGAGTAGTAGATAAAAAGAATTGTTTCTCGTCTTTATATCGAATTTTTTTCGAATTTTTTTTTTGCATTTTGTTATTTTGTTTCTTTTCCTTTTAGGAGCTGACAACTTTGCCTTTGTGGAATGTTGACTTAAGTGGTCATAATGGCGATCATAAAATCATCTCACTAGCGTCGAAGAATCCTCTTGAACGTGTTCATTCGCAGGGTCGCGTTATGCCTGATCGTTCCGTATTGTATAAATACATAAATCCAAATCTCGTGGCTGTTTTTACTCTCGCCAAAGATGATGTACATAAATGTAATTTATTACTTTTAAAAATCTCTGTTTCTTCTTCTTTTGTTTTTTGTTTTTTTTTTTTTTTTAATTGTATTTTTATATATTTCCAGTTCTTATGTATGTTTATTTAATTGATGTTGTTTCTGGTTCGGTAGTATTTACGATGATGCATCGTAAAGTGAGGCCACCTTTGCATGCCGTGCACTCCGAAAATTGGCTCGCTTATGCTTATTATAATGATAAAGTACGACGTGTAGAAATCAGTAAGTATTCTGTTATAAAATATAAAGCGATTACAATTATCATATCATATCATATCTTCACTTTTAGCTACAATCGAATTGTACGAGGGCAAAACTCAAGCCAATAGCACTGTGTGGAGTTCATTAAATGCTCCTCCGTTGCCGTTGGTGGAACGTCAAAGTTACATTATGCCCGCCATGGTGGAAACGTTAAGAGAAACTATAACTGAGCGCGGCATAACAAATAAAGACGTTTTAAGTAAGTGTACTGACTATGCAATATATAAAAAGAAAAGAAAAGACAAGCGAAATTACTACAGTGGAACGCCGTTAAATACCTCGTATTTACATACATCACTTTCTTTAATAAAGTTATTCATACAACCATTTTTCATCTTAACGCTTTGTACGGGTGGTGATCTGATCCGACTCCTTTTCACTCACGTTCGTCCTTGAGGCAAAACATGTCGGTGTATCAAACTTCATTGAAATATCTTAGAAATTGCGACCTGTAGGTTGAACGCAAGAAAACGAGACGGACAGACGACCTTAAATCAGTAAAATAAAAGGTATCTTTATAAGTGGTCCCTACACCTATAGCCTTGTACTATAAGTGGCGTAGGATATAAAAAAAAAATCATAAATCATATATATGTTTAATCAGCGTATGTAGCGATGTCGTTGTAACCCTGTCTGTCTTTTTAAAGCATTTTGTCCATCTAAAAGTTTTAATTGTAGGAATGAGCACAGGATACATCATTCCAAGTCGCATAGAGGGCTTAAATTTCCCATAGGAGCCACAAAGCTTTGCCTGCCAGAAAAGTCAAGCATTAATGTCAAATTTATCTTCCCAGGCAGAATTCAATGAGGACGAAAGCCCCGTTTTCCTCTCTAAACGTTTCAGTTCAGAACCGAGTTATGAGTTCGATCGCTGTAAGCAACGATCTAACGAACAATTCGTGATCTGCTTCCGTAAATGTGCTTTGTGCTGTGCAATTATCGGTGCGTTCATCCGCTCAATTTATGAAGAGGCGTTTGTCTATTTTTAAAAGAAGAATGAATAAAACAGGACGCCTGTGATCCCTGTCCGTTGCTCGTTTGGCTGTTGATTTCATAAAGAACCGTTTAGTGGCGATTTAGTAGACACTTTGGTTCGCTTTGTTTGGAATCGGTTTTTAGAATTTTTCGCGACTACTTCACCTAATCGACTTATTTCTGCGAAAATTTCAAAAGCTTGTACTCGCAACATTAGCAATAGCCCAGTATCTCAGGCACCGACGTGAAACTTCTAGTGATAATCGATGTGCAACCAATACAGATATATATTTAAATAACATAAATACTCAAATTCGAAAAATGCGGATCAAGTCAAGGAAGAGTAATGCCTTTATTGTTGTATTTTCAGTTGGTACATCTAAGGGTTCAATATTGGAGTTGCCGTGGTATTTATTAGACCCACGGCGTCCCATAGCTTCTAAGACTAGTGGTCGGGAAGAAGGAGCTGTGCCTTATGTTCCTGAGTTACCTATACTCACCGATAATATCATCAATTATAATCAAACCATATCAAGATTGCGTTACATTCACACTGCACCCAGCGGTTTGGAAAGTACCTGTCTGGTGGTAGCTGCCGGTTTAGGTTCGTAATAAAATAAAACATTTTCCAACTATTTTAACTTTTTTTGTTCTTTTTTGCCTTTTACCCACTTTCGAAATGCGTGCAGATATATTTGTCACGCGCATTGCGCCCTCTAAAACTTTTGATTTACTAAAGGAGGACTTTGACTATTTCCTTATATCGATAGTTTTGATTGTATTAGTGTCCAGCTCATTTATTGCCAAACATTTCGCCTCCCGCAAGATTTTGAAACAAGCTTGGAAATAGTCTCGAAGCAGTTGCCTGCAAGCATATTTTGCTTCATTGTACAACTGAAACTTAATGATTACGTGGGACGTTGTAGCAGCATTAAATTAACTTTTAAACTTTATAGGAAAATTTTAATAAAAATACCGCGATCACGATAACAACAACAACAACAACAACAACAATAGCAGCAACAACACAAAAGTTTCCGAAACATCCTCAGCAGGTTTAGTAAAAAGCAAAGAAGTAAAAAATGAAAACAAAAAAACTAACTTTAATAAATAAAAAATTAATTTTTTTTTCTATAGGTTTTTTTTTTATATTTCATTTGGTGTTTTCCCTTTCTATGTTATGGTTTGTCATGTAAGATAATCGAGTTTTTTTTGTTTTATCTTTGTTTTGCGCTTTAAATGTTTTTGTGCAGTCATTGCAATTTATTTAAAATAATTTATGTTTCTTATGTATATTATATAATATATATTATATATATATATAATTTATAGTAAAATATAAATAAACGAAACCAAGGACTGTTTAAAATAAAATAAAAAAAAAAAAGACCAAACTGTGTTCGTTATTAAAAGTTTATGTGGCACAATAGATCATACATATCCAATATAACGGTAAACTGCTAGGTTTTTTGAGTTGTTTGATCGAAATTGACGTCATTACCTTACAATAATAAATGCTAAACGCAGAGAGATTGTTTTTTATGATTGCACTGGTTCCCCTTCTTCTCGCTTATAATGCATCGAAATATTACCTACGAATATATGTATATATATATATATATATATATGTATGTCTTCTATATGAGACTAACTTAAATGCATGTTATTTATTTATTCCTTTGTTTTTTTTTCATTCTAGCCATACTTTATATAATTTTTAAATAAATAAAAATATTTCTAAAAAAAATGGTCGTAAAAAATAATAAATTCTATTAATGGGCATACACTTACACTACTTGAAGACTAGATAAATGATAATAACGTTGTTGCATTGTTGAACGGAAGACAGAACATGATTATAATAGCAATCATAGATTATAATGAAACAAAAGAGGATATAACTTAAAAGTCGGTAACAATTTCATCTCCTTCATGACGTTTTATTGGATCACCTTTTAGTAAAGCGGCCATCATGCTGTAATTGTTATTAAAAAAGAAAATCCATTTGATCAAATGTATAGCATAATGAAATTAAGACACTCACTAATACAAAGCGATAAAGAACATTATGAAATAATAGCCCAAATAGATCATTGTATTCCGTAAATGGATTTTTAATAAACCTCGACTATGTATATCCACGGGATCGTAAACACCTAAACTATCTCTTGGTTGTTTATGCAGTTCATAGCCTAACCAAATAACCATGGGACTGTTGATAAGCAGCAGCAACCAATGCCCGTCGACCAATAATAGCGCACAAAGTATTAAATGTGAACCGAATTTTGGTATAACCCAGAAATTTAAACGAGCACAACACTCTTGAGCATTGATATAATCGCATTCTAAATCGGCTAAATTTAAAACCTAAAAAATTTTTATTTAACTGTTAATCAGAAAATAAATAAAAATTATAATTTTACATAGTAAATTAACAATAGTAGTATGGCACCGTAAATTGCTAAAGTTATAAAATGCGTTGCAGGTTCCGGTAGCATCTTATTAATTAAATTTTAAATAAATTGCAAAAAAATGATTTACTTCAATTATATTGTTTTCTTTTCTATTGTTTTATTGAAATTTTCGGAGACTTTTTAGACAACAAGTGTAATGTTCTTTTATTAGATTTACGTTTATTTATTTATTATTTATTTAAAATATCTTTTTTTTTGATTTTCTTCTTTTTCAATAGATTTTATTAAATAATTACAGTAATTTTTTATGGGATAATAATACTGTTTTTTTCTCTCCCCTCATTCCACGATATTGCTAAATATCGTTTGTAAATAAACAATATCGTATTTAGAAAACGATATAAAATGTATTTGTTTCTTAAATTAAAATCTATTTAAAAACAAGCTTTAAAACAAAAATTTTTATTATACCAAATAAGTCTATAAGATTAATTATTTCGCTTGATTCCTTGATTTCGCTAAATAAAACAGCTGTTCAAATGCTATATAATGCATATTCTCAGAAAAGGCAAAAGGCAAAGTTTTACGTTGCATTCCAACAATTTAATAAAACAGCGCACATCGCGTAAATCGAAATAAATACATACACATAATGCCAAAAGCCATCACATCATATCATCTGGATATATAAGCCACATTTCTCAATACCTTAGTTCACTCAAACTCGACATCCAAAGAGAAGAAAGAAGAAAAGAAGAAAATCGGCACGGAAAACAAGAAAGCAAAATTAATAAAATAATCAATTTGTCGTACGACTCGAAACCTATGTATATCACCATATGTAAAATATGAATGAGGCTGATTCTTGGTGTATTAGTTTTTTTTTGTTTGTAAAATATGAGTGAGGCTGATTCTTGGCGTATTAGTTTTTTTTTTTCGAATTGTTCCTTGCTGCTTCTTTTCGATACACTTTCTTACTTTTGAAACAGATGTATTCATAAATGTATCGGTTCCGTCTTGTACGCATCGCTGTCTTGAAAACTTCATGTACGAATTAAAGTATGTATTACGATATTTGTTATTTATTTCGGTAAATAAAACAGCTGTTCAGCAAACGACTTGAAACAAAATAATAATCACCCATTAGAGAAGGAAAACCTAAAAACATGGGCTTACGTATTTTTACATTAAATTTAATAAAAATCAACAAAAATTTATTCCAAAATAATCAATGGATTAATGGTGCTCTCTTTAGAACGGTAATAAAGTTGCTTAATTAACTGAAAAGATAAACAAATGAATAAAATAATCAGTATAACCTCTATTTCTTAATAGCATAGATTTGCAAGCGCAGAGGTAAATGCCGCTCCTTTAGCTGTAAAAACGCAAAAAATAAGCAAAGCAATGAAGGCATATTTGGAAAGAGCTCATGAACATGATGAGTTCATGAAAACGCAACAATTGGAATATCAGATTGGGAAACGTCATTTAGCAAATATGATGGGAGAAGATCCGGACACCTTTACTCAAGAAGATATAAACGTATGACAATTGGCTTTGTGCTTTGAAAAAATATGAGTTGAATTTTGATTCATTTAATAATAGAATGCTATTGAGTACTTGTTTCCTTCCGGATTATATGAGAAAAAGGCAAGACCATCAATGAGGCCACCTGAGGAGGTATTTCCTGCACGTAAAGCAGCTGAATTCGATGAAACTGGAAGGCCATTTCATAGTTTTTTCTACACAGAAAAGCCTAACTTCTTCAAAATGTTATACGTAAGTTGTTTTCGATTTCTTCAACAAATAATGACGCTTAGCGAACACCTTGTCTTTAAAGGATATTGTAGAAGAACTAAATAAATTATATGATTTAGAAGAACGTTTGCTGCGCCGGGGACAGAAAGCAGATCCCAATCAAAAGATGTGAGTTGCCAGAACTATTTCAAGAATTCTATGAATTCTATGTGTGTGTTCTCCTTTTTAGTGATTTGACGGGTTTTGCATGGATTTCAAAAGGCCAATTAGAATTACGTTTGGTTGAGAGATTAAACGATATTGAATATGATAATTTTGTTAATGTAATGAATCGTTTAATAGCGCATCCGTTCTCTTATAAATGCAAAGCATTTATTGATGAAC
The DNA here is from genome assembly GCA_000688735.1 of Glossina austeni. Classification (NCBI taxonomy): domain Eukaryota; kingdom Metazoa; phylum Arthropoda; class Insecta; order Diptera; family Glossinidae; genus Glossina; species Glossina austeni. The sequence goes on from KK502659.1 coordinate 259,106, forward strand.
AGACTAGACCGTTAATGAGTCAAAGCGCACAAAAAGAAATACCTAAACCTCAGATTGATGCAGACGGACGCCAATATATAACAACATATGGTAAGCAATAAGTTTTTTTTTGTCTCCTTTTATTCACTTAATAAACCATGTAATTTTCTCAATTTTGTAGAATGCCTGCGTAAAACAGCTCGAGGGGACGTTACTGTGCGCTTTCCAGGTACGGGTAAAATTTCAATTAACAGTCAGGATATTACGTACTTTGAAGATATCCAACCACGAGAACAGGTAAGTGTTGGCTTTTCTTCTTTTCTTTGTTATGTTTCATGCGACTCTTTAAATATTTTCAAGAATAAGATCAAATGTATTAGTTTAAAGGGACCTATGTAAAGGGAAAATTTGAAGCTGAATTTAATCAACAGAACAGGTTTTATAGGGAATGATGAAGTAAAGATTTACATATTGTGCATAAAATAATCTACGACTTTGTAAACCTATAACCTTTCAAGTTAATGCGAGCAATTATTAGAAAATGTACTCGCGTAGAAGCCAGCAAAACTAATATTTCTTTAGCCACTTTACAATATTCCTATCAACCCTACATATACTCTTTCTAATTTAATATTCAAAATCGCAGTTATTTCCGATCTAGCAGAAGACGCACCAATAATAATAATGTGATAATGTTATCTTTTCCCCAAAAACTCTTTTTTTTGCTAAAAATATCCTATAGTCGCTGATCGGAATTATCATCGGGATCTTTTTGGTAATGCAATGGTGAACGTCATAGTTTTTAAGAAATACAAGAAAACCTATTTCAGGATTTGAAAAGATCCCCAGTTATCTGAGATGTCAAGGTGAAAAAAGCACGCTGTCTTCTCTGTCTTGCATATATGTATATTACATATACATACACATATATGTACACACTGTTCACCCAAATGTCGCATTAGATGATTTAACTGCGCGTGACGAATATATCCATGATCCTTTCATCCGTCCTTGTCGGATGTCTTCCCAAAATTTTATCATTAGGAATGCGCTTTCACCGTGACAATATATTTATTTTGACAAGTCGTTTCAAAACAATCTAATTTCATAATACACATACTCTGTGTTTGACGAGTACACGAATATATCGCTGAAGGGGGTCGGCACAGCTAATTGGTTAAAATTTCGGTGACAAAAGCGATATGTGTGCCAAAGACATATAAATTTGTAACTGAAGGAGTTATATAACATGAGCTAATCGATCTTAGTGGCCTTAAAATTTTTACTTATCTTCATATTTTAATTAAACAAATATTTTTATTAATAACATAATCATAAAATATATTAGAAATTACAAAAATAATAATAATAATAATAATAATAATAATAATTAATCTTTCTTCTCTAAACTTAACTATGGCTTAAAAAAAAGAAAAAGTTCAACAAACTCTGTCGGCAAACAAACACAGCCTTAAACACAGAAAATGATAGTTGAAATGTAAATGAGGGAAAGATTTCAAATTGAATTTTTTTTGGTCTTTAAATGAAATGATAGAGTAAGAGACAATTTATTTAAAAATATACATTTGCTGTTTGTAGTTTTTATTTGGCAAAGATTTTTATGTTTAATGAGGTTTTACTAAATTATTTAATAAATAATTATGCTTATCAATTTAAATTAATAATTATGCTTAATTAAAACTTTTCAAATATCTCATCTTGATAAATTTCTTATTTAATTCACTTACACTCACACACTCTCTCTCTCTTTCTCTCATCTTCTTAGATTATTTTTTTGTTGATTCGATATTACTATCAATAACTTATCGATAACTTTGCTTGCCTGTTGCTGTTGCGTTACTAACGCCTGCCTGAGCTCTTGTATTTCTTGTGTTAAATATTCTATACGATCGGTATTATCATCAATTTTTGTTGTTAGGCTACCGATTAGTGTTGCCTCCAGATCTTCCGTAGCGTATGGGGTTGTCGGTGTTTGATTACTATCATTATTGTATTTATTTTTGTATGACAAATAAGTAGCGGAATTTTTGGCCGATATTGTATGACCGAAATGCTTACGCATTTTTCCCACTTCGTAGGCTTTCATTAAGATATCGCGCGGCAGGCGTTTCTCACTTGGATTTAAGGGTTTCACACATAGCACTACCCGATAAGCTTGAGGTGATACTAAAGCAGTATAGTGCAATAAATTTCTTAACCATGTCGGTAGATAGCCATTAAAGAGGGCCGATTCTATATATGAAATCAATTTAGTTTGTCTTACCAATTTGGAAAGACCTGCGGTTTTCTTAAGCCCCTGTATATCATGGACAGCTATACCTACCAGGAGATTCATTAGTATTATTGTAACAAATAACAGAAATAATACAAATGTTATCTGGGCACTGACTTCGAGCAGGAAAGGTGGATCTTTGCCATCTGGATCATTTATGAGTAACGACAGATCCTGCTCCCCTATCATCATAACTAAAACTGAAATGAAGCCCATAAATGGATTAGCAAATGAGGAAGATGATGGAAAGATTACGCAAAAACTTATTGTAAAACCTATAAGCATGCATGAATAGGCCATAAAGAGTTTTGCGAACTCTCCTTGCACGCGCGTATACATCGCTACATAGACATCGAATACCGGCAGTTGTCCAATCATTAGCATAAGATTAGTCCAACCCAATAGTACCGCAAATGCTCCTATATGATTTTGAAATGTATACGTTTGCTTGGTGTATATATACGATATTACAAATACACTTGTGATCACAAACCATTCCATTATGTTCTCCACTTGAGTGACATAATGTTTAAATGATGAATAGCCGGTAATACCGTACAGTTTTCGAAATATTTCCACTATGGTTATGGCGACGAGGACCCACCATTGCATCTCCATAACAAACGGATTATTACGTAACATATCACCTAAAATCGATTGCTTTTGACACAATTCCTGAGCCTGTATTGTGGTGTTATCGTCTTTACTGCCGTTGTAGCAATTATGAGCTAAGGCAGTGAGTACATACAATGTCAGGAATAGTACGAATGTGAAGCAGAATATCAAACGTCCTATATAATATTTACGGATCTTGCCCCATTTTATATATAGAAATGAGGAGCATAATGGATGCTCGAGTATTTCCTTTTGACCTTCGTCCACGAAAGTATTTAAATAGCTTATCTCCCTGGGATGGCAATGCTGCAGCAATTGACGAAAGTCCAACTCTAATTCTACCTCTCGATTGACGGGATCTTGTGAATGATGTAGCGTGATGGCCGCATCCAATTTCTGACGTATCATGGCTACCGAAGCGGGAGTTTTACGGGTAATCACATTCAAAGCCGAAGTACCTTTTTTCGATTTAGTCGTTACATCGGCCCCATGATAGATCAGCATTTCAACGCATTGCGCTAACCCATCTAAGGCGGCTAAATGAAGAGCGGTAAAACCGTAAATATCCTTATGATTGACGTTCGCACCCCACTGTATTAGAGTCTCTAGAATGTCGAAAGCGTTTTCCGACTTACCAATCGCGGCATGCAGAGGTGTGCGATGATCGAAGTCCTCGGCATTGGGATCTGCGTTGCCGTTACGTAATAATGATTCTACGCATTCTAAACTCGATGTTCTGGCTGCCAAATGTAGGGCGGTAAACCCTCGATGATTTTTCAATTTCGCATCTGCTCCCTTAACTAATAGCAAGTTAACGCATTCGACATTACCTTCGTCCGCCGCTAAATGCAAAGCCGTTGATTCTTTTTCTCGTATACAAATTCGAACATTAGGATCGGCGCCTGGCGCTTTTAATAAAGCTTCCAAACACTGAGCATTACCTAAATCGGCTGATAAGTGTATAGCATTGGTCCCGTTCGGTTTTAAAGAATTAACATCAGCTCCTTCATCAATAAAAATCTGCAGACATTCTAAAGCATTGGCTCGTACCGCGCAATGTAATAAACTTTCCTCGCAATTTGGTTTATTTGTATCTATGCTTGTATGCGCTCCATTATTGATTAAAAATTTCGCAGCTTCCGCTGAATTCCCAAAAGCCGCACAATGCAGCGGCGTATAGCATTTCGGTTGGAAATTTACATTCATACCCTTACCCACTAAGCAGCTTAGTGTAGATAAGCAATTGCTGAACGCTCCTAAATGCAGGGCTGTTATGCCATTTTGATCGTAAAAATTTAATTCGGCTCCGATGTCTAAAAAGCTTTGCAATAAATCCCATCTTTTCAGGAATGCGGACCAAAGAAAACATAAATTCTTTTCAATTTTCGACGATGACTCGAAATGAGTTTTCGTACTCTCGGCTATAACATTACCCTGCTCGATATCCTCGAAATAGCGTATACGACCAGCGGCGTTTTTCATTTGATCGATAAGACTGATACGCAAAGTGTCATTGCAGATTTGCACGCTTAATTCGCTGGTGGGTTCTTCGAAGCTATCATACATACTGGGGGCACTTTCAGCCGGTGGCGATGGTCCACACTCCATATACTCAAATTCACCGGGTGTGGGATATTGGGCTTCGATCATAGCATCCGTATTATTACGCCATCTGACCATAAGGTTAGGTGGAATCGATTTGAATCTATAAAGAAAATCAAAAATTAAGCCAATCAGACGAATGGTTAAAGTTGTGCGTAGGGTAAAGTAATATAAATTTTTAATTTAAGATGAAATGATTGACAATTGAAGACTGCAGAGGAACACAGAATAAAACTATTCCTTCTAGATAAGTTCAAGATGATATAAAAGGGGTTAGTAGGAAGTAGGGGTAAAATAAAAAATACATTGAATATGTCAGTAGTGGTCAGATGGTTTGAGACCCTTTAAAACGCGTAATAGCAAACTTCCGAACCCCTATAAAGTGTAACAATTCTTGACCATGCAGTTAAGCATGTTCGTCTGTCCGTTTGTCCACGTGTCCGTCTGTCTGTCTGTCCATGTGACCGTCTGTCCGCCTGTTCATGTGTCCGTCTGTCCGTATATCCCCCTGTCCATATGTTCGTTTCCCGTATCCCGTTTGCAAAAATGAAGATCCCCTGAAAAATGATCGAAGCCGGTTAAAGGGCGAGCCTAAAATGCCCATCCGCCTACGTGTCTATGATGTGAACACTTTTTTGCTTGTTATGCTCATTAAGTGCAACACATACACCAAAAAAAAATGTTTACTTTTATTCGCAAAATACAAAAAATCAACCACGCCCACCCACTATTATAGCGTATGAAAATTTTAATTATTTTCTTTCTTTTCATTCTGCGATGAGTATAAAACGTTCGGTCACGATTGGATATAATCGTACCCTACACCCATAGGGTACATCAAGTTAGTTTGGATGTATGTAACCCCCAGAAGGGCTTAAGGTAGACCCATCCACCTTTTATGGTACCGATCGATTCAGAATCATTTTCTAAATCGATCTAAGCTTGTCTATCCACCTGTCCGTCCCATGTCTGTCCCTGTATTTATTTGTGTTCAAGCTGCGAGTCGCTAATTTTGAGATATTTTGATGAAATTTGGTATAGTGACGTGTTTTGACCCAAGGACGAACGCTATTCAAAATGATTCGAATCGGTCCATCCATCGAAAATCTACATTACCAAATTTGTACCACATAGGATACCACCGCTTATAAGGATTGTCATGAAACGCAAACCCTTATATGCCAATAAATGCCTTAATTGTTAATTTTTTTATGATGAAAATTTTTCCATGACAGTAATTAAATGAAAAAATTAGGTGGTCCTAATTTGAACCACATTTGCCTATTTCCTCCCTCACTCATGTAAGATATCTCATGATGTCTTAATAATTCATAGGAGCGTTTTAGCAAAAACAATTAACGGTGGGGAATTTGGATCACATAGAACCTCCACTTGTATAGGCGCTGTCACGAAACAGCAAACGCTTACGCGGAGAGAAAATCAAACCTTCGAATACGCGGGCTTTCATTAAACTTGTGGATTTGCATGAAAAGAATGTGTACTTTTTGGTGTATTATTAGCAAAACGAGTGAATAATTGTACTATGCGAAGTGGTATAGGGTATCTACTGGTCGCCGTCGCTCGACTGTAATTTTCTTGTTTTGTTTTCTTAAAGTTAAATAAAAAAAAAATTTCTTTTCTTTTTGGGATTCGATGCAAAAAAAAGTTCAATTGTTCTGGATGAATCGTGTTATTTCAAAATCGGGTAAAAAAAGATTTTGTAAAAGAAATGAAGAAATGTCAATTTTTGACATTTATATGCCTCATATAAATGGAGACGAAGCAGTGGACTATAGACTGTAAACATATTTTGTGAACATAAAAACATGTTTGTCCTTAAATCGTTAAAATATTTGTTTTTGTTTTAGTGTTTAAAAGGAATTTTATTATTATTATAATATTTTTTTTATTTTTCAGTCTACATTTTCTTGTGATTATGTGATTTAAGGAAAAATATTTATTATTTTAAATTCGTTTAGCGGTGCTTCACGACTTATGACATTTTTATTGTTAATAAAAATGCGAAATAAATTAACTTTTTTATGTTCAAACAAGTATTTAACTTATTCGGAATTTTTCAACATTTATTTTTATATATTTTTTTTGTTTTCTTTAACTTCTAGAACTCTATAAATTACACTAAGTACCGTTTTAATATTGAAATTTGTTTTTGTTTATAATTCACACATTCGTGAGGTACGTGAGGTAGACGCTGCTTGCCTATGGCAGTCAAGTACTGTAGATAATTTTTTGTTTTCTTTTTTTTTTTTTTTTCCTATTGATTACTTAAGAAATGTATTTTTTTGTTGTTAAGTTTTTGAACTTTGACGGTAAATGAATGGGCAGAGAGGGTTGAACAGATATATAACTGCTAATATATAGAAATGAATTGCTAAAGATACTAAATAGAAATTAGAAGAAATATTGAAATTATCAAGAAACTAATTAGCACCATGTTAGATTTCGATCATAACAAAAAACATGGCTTAACAGTCACTTAAACGTGGGGTGCTCTCAATTTTTCGTGCAAAGTATATGTTGTTTGGTTTATCCTATATCCGTGTATATATTAAATTTGTGCGGGTGACTTGAGATAAATGCACCTTTTATTAGATCGATTAATTCAAAATCGCTTGTTGATCTAATGTTGTCTGTCCATCTCTCCGTCCATCCGCAGGACGCAATTTTTAAGCTTTTTTAATGAATTTTGCTCAAGGACAAACGCTATTAAAAATGCTTGGTAACGGACCATTTTTTCGATCACTACCCATGTAACGCCCCGTTTTGATTGATAATTGATTTGAATGATTTGATCTCTATATGAATAACTGTTGGATGGTGAATCGTGGCCCAATATAATCTTTTTAATTGCTTTTTTCTAAAAAGGAATTGAAATTTTAAGTCTACAAAATATATAGCATTTTTACATCCACCACTGTAAGATATAAGGGGGTATACCCATTTTGTTTTTCTCCCATAATATATGTAACAACCAAAAGGAAATTTCACAGACCATATTCTATATATATTCTATATATATTCTAGATCAGCGCGAAATTCTGAGTGGATTCAGCCATGTCTGTCCGTCTGGGTATCTGTGTTGTTGGCACTCTCCTGGTCGCAAAAACGAAGATGTCAACTTCAAATTTGGTACAAATATTGCAAGTCTCTGCACGCACGTTGGTATTGAAAATGGGCCGAATTGTTAACAGCAGAAGTGCGCAGTGGAGCGTAAACTGAAAGCAATCCAGTTTTGTCGAACAAAAATTTTTGGATTTTTGCTCGTTATTAGGAAACTATTAGAGATAGAATGCTTAAAACTTTCCAAATTTGCCTTACGAGACACTTTACTCGCTAGGTTCAAAAATGGAGCCAATCGGCCGTGTCCACTGGAGTAATTAAATTTACTTTTTTCCACTTTTTTGAGGTTTTATGCTTATTCATCACAAGGCAAACATGACCGAATGTTTCAGCGAAGATATATTATCGGCCTAAACATGGGTTCATTTTAAAATCAATATAGTAAACACCGCGACTAATTTTTTCTTAATAATACCAGCGATATGGGTATCAAATAAAAGAATTTGGAGAATAGAATGCGAAAAGCACGGTGGTGAGTATGTGATATTGGGGACGCGATTGTGATTCGGTCAAAGCTTTCCGATTGCGAGAATTCGAGAAAAAAGGCTGGATGGATAGAAGGACGGACATTGTCAAGTCGATTTAAAATCTCTTGCTAATGAAAGATTTTACGATGTCTGAGAAATTGTATTAGCGGCCCGCTGGCCTTAGTGGATAGTGGATATATAAATTCATATATAGACAAAGATCTATCTATATCTTCACTTTAAATCAAGCCTGAATTCGCATTGAATTTGTGCAGAGTTTTGTTTACAGTAATTAAAAAATTTAATTTATTTACAAAGGAAGTGAGAGTTTAAAAACCTTTTTTTTTTTTTTTTATTTTCTTTTATTTTTTTATTTAATTTATTGAGAAGAATAGCAAGAGTATTTGCAACCGATTCAAAGGCACTTTCTATATGACTATAGGTTTGTAACTGATATTCCTTTTTTACTTTAACTCTTACAAATGGCTTTTCTTTTTCTTAGTCTTTTAATGTTTATTTATTTTTTGTAATAGCAGATAGTTAAAAACACATTTAAAACATTTGTTTATTACTATTATTATTATTATTATTATTATTATTATTATTATTGTTATTTATCGATCAGACGATGATTGTTTTCTCTTCAAGTTAAACTTTTTCGTTTTTTTTTTTTATTAAAGTTAAAAAAATTAATTCTTTGAAATTTTCTCATAATTACTTTCCTGTCTTTTGTAAGCATTTTTTTTTTGTTTTTTTTTTTTGTTTTTTCTTTCTTTTTTTGTTATTATTTTGTTTGAGTAAATTAAATTTTTGAAATTCTATTCACTTCTCAGATGCTTTGTTTAAAGAAATAATTAAAATGAGTAATAAAAATGGAAGAGTGAAAGAAAGTGAAAGAGAGTGAAAGAGAGAGAGAGAGAGAAAGAGAGAGCACCGTACACTTTGCGCAGCCAAATTCCTGGCAGTGACCAATTTCCCGACGTAGTTTCCAATTTCATTTCATTGAACAGATTAAATAAATTCGCATAAAATGTTTTGAAACTATAAAAAGCGAACTCCCATCACAACCGGTCTTATATGACCGCGTACACAGTGACTTGAAAATCAACTAAAAACATTCATTGCAAATACTGATCAAAACAATTGACACTTCACTGACTGATATTTGGCTGGTTGTCTGGCTTGTTCGTTGGTTGGTTGATTGGTTGGTTGGTTATTCATACCTACACATAAACATACACTTGCTTAATTACTTGGCTTACATTCTTTAGAAAATGTAAAAAAATATCACAAAAGAAAAAAGAAGCAAATGAATGAAGTAAATGGGTTTTTAGTTTAACTCGAATTTTTTACCACATCTCGTCTACGTATTGATGATCTTATGTAGTTGACCTTTAAGGTTTTTAGCACCAGTAATCAGTGTAATGGACTATCTGTGGGATGAAAATTGAAATCTTACGCCTTTCGTCCCTCCCCCCATTCCCCTAAGCTATCCAACTAACTAGCTTTTCAATGGAACGTACCCCCGACCATTCTGACCTTTTTAAGAGATATCTAGACTTTATTACATAAACGGCGATAAACGCGGCACGATATTAGATTTTCAGATCGTCGACATTGTCCCGTATATGTTACACAAAAGTTTTTTAACCTCACTTTACTGCCAACGTGGACGCGTAATTTGTTGCAAAGCTTTCTTCGTTTCACCCTTTCCAAGAATTCAATATAAATTTTTTTATTGACTACAGCCTAAGTTGCCTTTTGATGGACGTAAAAGCCCCTAACGTCACGTGATGTTACTATTCAACACGATCACGATCCCAAGCTTTCTTATTATAAACGCATTGACATGAAAACGAGATGGAGTTGTGCTGTGCTCTAAAATTCCTCTAATAGCAAACCGGGATTAAGATCTACAGCGTGTGTGTATATATACCGCCAAGCGGAAAGATTTCAAATCAATCTCAAGGCGATGTCAAAAATGCGAAAAAGCTTTAAAGGAACGCAGTTTCTTGTGTAGCTCGGGAATATCGTTTTCTAACCGTTCTCAGTGACGTTTTTTGCTATTTGCTTATATTGCTGATCCAAGCCGGGGCATATGACATTTAGCTGCGCCAACAGTTATTCTGTTCTAGTAATAAAGTGAGATTTCCCGACTATGCTTTTTTCGACGATCCTCAAATCCTTTCCCAAAAAGTGGCGAATTTTCGAATTAATGCTAGAAGAGATTTAAGCGATTGATTTTTCACAGAAAGACCGATCCTTTCATTTAACATCAGCAAGGCTATTAGTGACCTAAGCAAGACTATTATCGCATGACGGACTGGCAATACAATTAAAAGTAACATTAATTTTGACAAATCTGGTATACATACATATAAAGTCCGGAAAGTAAAAGTCAGTCATATGAGAGGAGTGAGAAAAGGGGCCAAGCGTCATATACACATAGTGGGGTTAGGTAACTAAAGTTCTCTGGTATTTTTTGTTTTTTTTCGTAAACGGGAGCACGGGTGTATAGGGGGACGATAAACAGTAAAGACTAAGGTACAGTCTAATCAAAGAGTGTACGGTCTCTCTTTTTCTTCTTCTTCTTTTTTGCGCTCTGCTGTAATTTTACTTCAAACTCACCGGTTAGTATTATTCTCAGCCAATGGTTGTTCCGCTTCGTTTTTAGCGACTACACTTATTGAGCGCGCCATGCGTCTGGGTTTGGCGCTGCCCTCTTTATAGCCAAGGTTTTCCATTCTGAAATACGTGATGTCCTTGTATCTGTTATTAATATGATTTGACGATAGTCGTTAAGTTATTGCACACATAACATTTAGATTTTCTTTCCAATGATTTTTAATTGTTCACAATAGATGTCATCGTATAAAAAATGCTTCTTTTTCGATTTTTGCATTAATTTCATATTCGTTAGTTACGCTGCCGATTTTCTCATTATCTTGTTTTGAGCTATTGTTGGAAGCTGAAATTAAAATAACAACAACAACAACAACAACAAAGCGACGACAACAACAACAACAACAGCAACAGCAACAACAAAGTGCGCATGTATTTAAATAAATTTCGCAATATGATCAACGCTTTAAAAGTTAACGAAAAATGTTTAACTTTTTTGTTAACACAACGAACACAAAAAGCAAAGAAGACGAAAAAAAAGCGCAAAACTTTTTATCTATAACGTAATTTTACACATGATTGCATACAATTAGAGTGAAAAAAAAAATGAAAATTAATGTTTAATCTTCTTCTTTTTTCTTCTTTTTTTTTTTTTGACTTAAATTTTCACAAATATAACCAAAAATTTCCGACGCTACAATTTCTCCTTATAGTAGATGGTATTTATCTATTCCGGTTTGCGCTGGGGTCGGGGTAGGGGTCATCAACTTGACACATGGCGGTCTCCCAAGATTGGTGACAGAACCTCCGAGGGTGTGCTTCCGAAAGTCGATCTCCCGAGAATTCGAATAATTCGAATAAGTTACAGCGAGTGTCATGATACATTCGCCTATCCTATGATGGAGATCGGCCTTTGGTTATGATTGTGTGTTGCTCTTCATCAGTAACAAGCAAAAAATTCAGAAAGCGAAGGTGTTCACATCGTAAATGCTTAGGCAGGCCGGTTTGGATCATTTTCGAATTCGGACAGATGGGCAGATGGATAGGCGGACAATATGCTTAGCTTTTCAATTTGAATCTGATCAAGAATTTATATGCTGTATGTGGTTGGCCCTGCACCTTATAAAGATACGAAATAAAAATTAAATTGTATTACACTATAATACTAGGTAGGCATGGTCAATTTTCCTCATCTTGTGCAGGTACTACATTATCGTCCATAGAATGTACGGTGAAATTTTTGTATCTGCTCTGGTTTATGCGTAATGAGGAGAAAACCAATTTTTCATACCTTTTTGAAAAACAAAAGTGTTCTCACTTTATGTAGTACTGTAGGCGTGTTCTTGGACGTCTTTGGGTCACTTTCAATACCAATCTGTGTGGGAGGAACTTCCACTATTTCTGCCAAATTTGAAGACGGTAGCTTCATTTTTGCGGTCAGGAGATTGACGGACCGACGGACATGCTTAAATCGATTCAGAATTTAGTGCCAATAAAGAAGCTTTGTGGGGCTCTGAAGCTTCCTTCCGGCCATTGCAAACGTTTTGAGAAAATGAATATACTCCCCGTCCTTCGGTGGTGGATATAACCACGGATAACATATTATAACCAGGAACAAAAGCTTCCCAATTGTGTTCAGCATTAGTTTGCAACAATCTATTGTCACAAGTTTGTTTGTCATTTTGATTTTGTTCAAATATTTGCACATTAAAGGGAAGTGTTTGGTTTGTGGCCCCGGGAAATAGTCAAAGTTCTTATAAGGCAGGTTTCGTTGTATTTCTACATATTTTTGATTACGATTCGATTTTAATACGAATCGATTCCGGTACCCATGCGTTCCATTGTTGATTACCGAAGTCGGAACCGATTTCGCTCTCTGTCTGTACATTCTTGACTATTGGACGCTGAGGCGAAATGAGTTCATCTTTTTTGACTCAATTTTGAGATCCATCTATATATCATGTCCTGGAAATTATGTTAAACCTATTTTGAATCATCCCTGCACATTCTTGATTATTGGCTTCTTAGGCGATCTTTATGTTTGAGTACTAACGTAATTACTATGTTCGCCTTTTCCTCAGTCCGTGTACTGTCGCAGTGGAGTTCTGACTATCGTAATAATTTAAATGGAAAGCTGAATTTCAATTTGGACTCGACAATGGGGTGGACCACCCACTGTCATGTCAATTTTGAGGAGAAAGTCTCTAATACATAATTGACAGCAGAGTAGATAGTAATCGAACGTCACCTGAAAGGTGAGTGGAAAAATGACACACCTACAATTATACTACAGCTACACTGTGTACTGCAAGCATGACTTTCCGAATTCACCTGTCATCACCTACAAACATTGGGATAAAAGGCTAGAACTTCACGCAAGCGTCCTTGGCTTAAAATCAAACGTCAAGGCGGGCTTGAAATTTGTGTTACGCTCTCTCAGCTCAACTCAGATAATGTGAAAGACGAAAAGTGCTTGGTTTACTTGCACAGACTAGGCATTGCAAAGTTAAGCTAGAAGCAGAGGTAATGCACGTTCTTTGTTAAAGTCTCCGAGGTTGAAATTTGAAATACTTGATGATGCACGAAGAAGAATCATTTGCAAGGTTATAAACTTCATGTAGTGTTCTTGTGCGTGTTCAACGCGAAATTCGCAAAATTTTTTTGAGGTTATGTTGCGAAATTTCTTTTCTTACTTTTCTTTCAATTTCGATTTTGAAAACAACGAAAAATTAGATTAAAATTTTGCCCGCTTGGTTCTTTTCCTTTCTTTTTTTGTAGGATCACGTCGATGGGTATAAAAGATTCGGTCACGGCCGGATATAATTTTCTTACTTGTTTTTTTTTTTTATTATAAATTTTTTTACTTAAATTTTTTTTTTGTATATTTTTATTTAATAAAATATTTTTTTTTTTTAGTTTTCTATATAATGAATTTACAAATTTTGCACAACATTTTTTTCACCTGAACTTACTTCGTTTGAATATTCGTTTTAAATATATTTTCGTGAATTTTTTTTAACTAATTTGTTGCTCAATTTATTCTGCTTTCATTCTTCTTGAAATAGATAAAATTAGTGGTATATCATAAATTTACGTCACACAGTAACGAGAAAATAATCTCATTTTAGCTACTGGTGTTGTTTTATTGAATATTTATCCCGCCGGTGATAAGAAGTATTGTGTCTGTTTATGTGTGTGTGTGTGTGTGTATTCATCGCATTCCTTACTCTACTACGTATCTCTCATCTATTTTATTACATTTTTAACGTAATCGCGTTTTATTCGTCTTCAAGTTAAATATTCTACATACATACATACATACATACATACATACATACATACATACATACATACATACATACATACATACATACATACATACATAGAGAAAGATTTGGTTTCATTCCCTACCCATCTCCCTGTTTAATTTGTTTTATCTTACATGTCAGAGCATATTTTCAAGATAATATGTTTCAGATGCAAGTATTTGTCATTCATAAGACGAAAAACCAGTAAAAGCACTACACCCTACAGTCATGCATACGATGACTTTTTAAAATAATTTGTTATAAGGAAAATGATGGAAAAAGTGGTCCAACCAAAACATGACTGTGTACCAAATTTCATCAAACTATTTCAAACAAGACGGATAGACGGATAAACAGGCGTACATCGATGCAGAAAGTGGTTTTGAATCGATAGGTGTAATAAACATTATAGTGGGCCATAGATCACCATTAAATACCTTACACCACGTCGTCTAATATACTTACAATCATGAAAACTTTTCAAAATACCGCTTTATGCACGGGAAGTTATCGACGAAGTGTTTCTATCTGAACCATTTTCAATAGCATTTGTCCTTAAACCAAAACCCGAAATACTATCTCACAAATTTATGGACGTGTCCGCTAAACACAAGCAAACATGACAGACAAACTGACTGAAGGACAGACGGACATATAGGTAAATAAGAGAGGAGTCTATCTCAAGTCCGTACCCAAAATTGCGAATTGTAGATTAAACACAAGACAAGACCATGCCAGGCGGACAGACGGACAGGTATGCAAATAAACTAATAAAAAGTGGGTCTATCACAAGTCCTTTGGAATGTTGCATACATCCGCATAAACTTAATATACCGTGATACCTCAAAGGTATATATATATATATATATAAAAAGGTGATAAAAAACTATTTTCGTAAGCGTAGAATGATTAAAACTTATTAATGCTGCGATATATACTGCGTTAGTTTGTTGTGAAAGTTTGCATAGATGAGAAGGATGTTTTCTTGAAACTCTTGCTTATGCTCATTTCGCAAAATGTTCAAATCTTAATTTTAAATTAATAAAGAATAACTTTAAAGATCATATAATAAATAAAAATGGCGATAAAGATATAACAATAACAATAATAGCAAAAATAACAACAACAACAACAACAACAACAGCGAAAAAAATGACAAAAAATATGCATAAAAAAAAAGAAGAATAAGAATTTCAGATGCGAAGATCAGCGTAGAAGCTTAGGAAAGAGAAACTTATCATCCGCTCGTTACATAACATATCGCTCATTAAGTCTCCGATCTGATACGTATGTGGCAACACTGGTGACATACCCATATGATTTGGTCAAAAGTTCATGACATTCTGACAATCAACTTACAAGGTTACAGTTGCTTTAGTGGCGCTACTTTTGCGATTATCAAGATCGGAATTTCCGAATTGATAAAGTATTGCCTTTTAATTGGGAAAAATGCAGCTCAAAGTACGCATTGGGTTAAAAAGTGTTATGGCATCTCTTCTCAAAATAGTTTTAAAAGATGCGTAATGCAGAGTTGCTTAAGACTGATAAGCTGACACATTACAGATATAAGAAGGCATAGTGTTCACTATTTTCCATGAGAATGTTCTGTTCGAAGTTGTTGCCACGTTTTCTCACTTCTTAGAATGACGTGGGAATGATTCAAGGCGCTGTTTGGATTTGTTCGGACGAAATGAAAGGAATTTTTCACGCGAGATTGCAACAGCAATGCCATGGATGCGTCAGATCGGAGACTTATTGAATGATGTGATAAAAAAAAAAACATTGTTAGCTTAGGTTAGCCTAGATTAGCCTAGCACCGTCTAGAGCTTTCGACTTGCATTTACCACAACTCGATCGTGCATAAAAGTAGGATTACTTCGACGATTTTCATGGCTTTTTCGATTTTTTCTTTTTTTCATTGTTCAGCGGACTACTGTAAAGATCATAAAACAAGAAAGAAAGATTTCCATGGACAGAAAAAATATTAAAAAAGAAGCTATCGCAAATAGGGCGCAGCTTTGGGAAAATATCCATAAAAGTGAATCTAAATCATTCGTGATCGGTGCAATTCGTCTAACTTTTGCTAGTTAGAAAAATCATCATAAGAAGCTCGAGGGACCGGTTAGGTCAATCTAAAACCCTTTGGAAGTGATTAGAATTAAATATTTTTGCTACTAGTTCTTGTAGAGGGTTACAAGTCTTCTAACTTTTCAGAAAGTACATTTTTTCTCTACCCCCCATCAAGTTCTTATATTTTTTTTCTGTACACTGTACAATTCGATCAGAAATTTGTTTCATTTACGTTTACGTTCTAGGAACTGGATGGCGCTCTACAATGGTTCGCATGAAAAAAGTACCGGCTACCTTCTCACCGCTATAAATGAAAAGTCAGAAGGCTTGTGAAAAGAAAATTAATTTTCTTAGATCAATTTTTAGTTCGGGGGCCCGCTACCGTGTATAGATGGGCCGGCAATGAACTGTGTGCGTGCCTTTACTTCGAAGGCAAACAAAAATTTCCGGGATTTTATTACGAAAACAAAGAAAAAAGAAAAATCATGTTAGTTATAGTAGTGTAGGGTATATAAAAGTCGGCATTGTCTGACAATATCATTATTGTTACTTATTTTTAAAATATTTTCTTACTTTTATTTTTTCATTAATAATGCCGGCGTTTACATATTTATAAATCAGCGTTTATCAGTCAGTGCTCCTACTTTAAAGAGAAGAAAAGGACCGAAAAACACTTAATTCTTAATAAATTAAAAAGCATTTGTGCCGAGCTTAAGAAAATTTACGGTTGCAGCTAATAAAAGTTTAACGCTTAACTGTTTATAGACTTTTATACCGGTTTTGTTGATCATTGTACTAATGACTATTGAGAGTTTGCATTTTTATAAATCAATCTCTATCAGTCAGTTAACCAAACTCTTAAAAGAAGAAAAAGAAAAAATTAATAAATAAAAAAAAAAATATTTAATTTACGATGAATTCCAGACGGAAGTGTGGTATAAGTATTTCATTCAGATGCAGGCCAGGTTCTAGCTTCTACTTTAATGACAATACGTTAGACAGATGGACAGAGAAAATTGTGCTGATCTACTGCGTATTGCAATTTTTAGCGCATAATTCCCGCTATCGAGTAAACTCGTTCCTAATTTGAATTTGCTATCGATTAAAGAAATTTTGCGATTGAAAAATTTTTCATTCGATAGTAAGGAAAATGCATACCATTTTGCCAACTGCAAGCTCTCGTCTCGTTATAGCGAGTCTCACAGTTCACATAGCGAGTCCTAGATTGTTATGAACAAACATTAATATGCTGCCCATCACAAGAATAAGGACAAGATTTCTTATTCCGAATGTTATTTGCAATCGAATTCTAGTCGAGTTAGTCGAATTGTTTACTAACCAAACGTATATTTAAATTGTTTTTGAAAAAAAAAAAATGAAAAGTGGCATTACTGCTGCCAGTCTCCCACTTGCCACATAGATGAGAAATTGTCTCAAGAATATATAAGAATATAATTTCTTGAACTTATGATCTGTATTATATGGTGATATGTAAAGACACTGATACAATTTTACAAGGCTTACGATTCACACTAGACACTGATCTATACCTAAAAATTTGAAAATAATGGCACGTTATACACCACACAGTAATGTGCAAGTTTGGTTTGAAAATAATTGTACGATCTTACATATTTACGATCCGCACTAGATACTAGCCTGCATCTGAATTTTAGATTAAAAAATAATGCTAAACTTACGATTCACACTAGACACTGATCTATACCTAAAAATTTGAAAATAATGACACGTTATGCACCACACAGTAATGGACAAATTTACGATCCCCACTAGATACTAGCCTGCATCTGAATTTTAGATTAAAAAGTAATGCTAAGGTCTTATGAACTTACGATTCATACTAGACACTGATCTATACCTAAAAATTTGAAAATAATGACACGTTATACACCACACAGTAATGTGCAAGTTTGGTTTGAAAATAATTGTACGATCTTACATATTTACGATCCACACTAGATACTAGCCTGCATCTAAATTTTGGATTAAACCGCAATGCTAAGGTCTTACGAACTTACGATTCACACTAGATACTGATCTATTGTGACAAGTTGAGTTTGAAAACAATGACGAGATCTTACAAACCTCCTATCTAGAGTAGACTACTAGTCTACAACTGGAAGCTCAATTTGAAAATAATGATAAGATCTATAGGTAAAATTTGGTGTGCATGCAAAGAGCTAACGATTCTAATAATTAATTGAAAATAGTCGACCATGAATTATGCCATTTCGAACCAGCACGAATAGCTCGAAAATTTCTTGCAATAAGGAAGGCAAACGCGTTGCACTTTCCGTTTGAAACTGACGATATGATTGCTCTATAGATAAAGAGATCGAAACTTACGATCTATACTAGATAATGATCTAGACCAAAAGGTTCATTTTGACTCACACTCACACGCACTCGTAACGATGAAAATATTGAATGCTCAAGATTTGCCACTCAAGGTGAATAAAACTTTCCTATTTACTTTACCATAATATTTTGTTTGCGATTAAGGCACTAAAAGAAGACGACAAAGAAGAATAAGAAACAAAAAAAAGAAAAAAGTACAAAGAATAGAAAAAAAGTGTTGTGCTCTACATTTCTTTGTAATAATTTTCTTTTCATCTATTATTGCTTTAGTTGCATTTTATTTTCATAAACCATTTTCGTGTGTATGCATGTGAGTGAAGTCGTTTTATTAAATTATAATTTAAGTCAATTGTGTAGTACAGCTAGCTCTCAGTTGTTATTGTTACTGTCATCGTATACTAACTAACTACTATATATATATATATCTATATATATATATGTATGTATATATATGTATGT